>CAVNYN010261893.1:1015-16016 GCA_963692815.1 Nyctanthes arbor-tristis
AAAGGTCCACTGAAGATAAATTGTATTTATTCGCAATATATATTGATTATTAAGTTTATTATAAATGCTGCAATTATGGCTAGAGACAAATTATTATATAACTAGTTAAATCATCTATGCGTCGCACAGGTAGAAAAACTTGATAAAATATATTATTAGATTAGTTAAACAAAAATTTGTGGTATTTACGTCGCTATAGAAAATATAAAACACAAATATACATTAATTGAATTAAACTTAGTAATCGTAAAGTTTAAGATAGTTTAAAAGACAACATACATGCTTACATATAATCCTTCGTACATATACACAATAATGGAAAAAATATATGTTATCCGCCTCTTTATAAAAAATCCTAATAAAACTAACAAATTAAAAAAAATGTAAAATGCTTTAAAAAATTTAAATAACATTAAACTCATCAATACACACGCTAGACATGGTGAATTAACGAATTATGATGTATTAGAGTTTTTTTTTAGAAATGATATTTTGGATTTAGTATTTTAATTTATTAGTAAAAAAGAATAACAAGTAAAACAAATAGGCAAAATGGTGAAGATTTAGTTGTTAAACTTAAAGGTCACAAGTTCAACTCTTCTCTGAGTTATTTCATAAAAATTTTTGTTAAAAAGAAAAGAAACAGTTACCGCAAATTTACCAAATAAAAAAGTGGGAAAATCACGATATAAAAGGTACGGAGACTTAAGTAGATGAGTAATCCTACACTTACACGTTGGTGTACCAATTAGTTCACTGGTTTACAATTTTAATCCTAAAATATATAAAGTTCAAAATATTTAAATACCTTAATTGACAGTGTTATCCTTCTTGTTAATACACAACATGTGAATCAATTGGTGAACTAATATGAAAGTTTATCATGACAGTGTTATCCCTCTTGTTAATACACAACATGTGAACCAACTTGTGAACTAATATGAAAATTTATCATTGCTCTAAGTGGATTATTTAATTTGTAGATTATAACATCACTGGAATCATTAAACACATGAACAGTATAATAATCCAATTTTATTCGCTTGACCACTGTATTATTATCCAATTAATTATTAAGAATACATTTCTTCTGAATGAAGGCATTACATCTTGGGCTCTTGTAACCCTGTATTATTATAACTTCCTTTCTGGGAGTTGGAGGAGCGACCGGCCGGCGGAGGCGAACTCAAATTCCAAGGTTGGCACAAAACTCGGTCACCTGGATTCTCTAATAAACAGGGTCCATTAACTGTAACCATCCAAAAACAATATGCATGGCATTTGTCTTGAATATGTTGCGTGAAAACCCCGTAGCTTCCGCTACCAAATTTGGTGTTAAAAGTACAGAAATATTTAGTATTTCCCCAAACGCTTGGGGTGAAACGGAACTGAAAATTTTGGCCAAATCCAAGGTTGTGGATTCCAAAATCATCATTCCCAGAAAAACAATGCGCCGATATCTCGTCGTGCACTTGATTGTTTATTACAACAGTCACTTTTGCTTCACACACGATGAACAACAAGGCAAAATGTAATACGAGTTTAACCAAGAAACTCATCTTTATCTTGTAGTTTTTCTTAACCAATCTTCTGATGTTTATATTAGAAAAAGAGAGACCCCTGGTTCTAAATTTATACGGTCAAGCCTTATCTCTTGTAATTTAAAATCAGTTTTGATTAATTAGTATCAATTATGATTTAGTTAATTTGTGCACCATTTGGCACCAGGCCGTTTATTATTATTATTATTATTATTATTATTATTATTATTATTATTATTATTATTATTATTATTATTATTATTATTACTACTACTAGAATTTTCACTCGTGCGTTACAGGGGATCTAAAAGTAACAATAACAATAGTAATTTTAGGGAGACATATTTATCTGGCATGAAAAAGTGACATGTTTAGTTGTCAACCATGTATTTGATGACCGTGGGCCTTCAAGTTCACCACGTGCATATAAATAACCAATTCACGTTTACGAACTAACAAATATCAGTTATTTATATAAGATAAATATGTCTACTTAGAATTACTCTAATAACAAATGTCAATAATTTTTTTTACAAAAATTTAATAAATTATTACTACAGCCAGTTAAGTCATATGTTAGCATTATGATATGTAAGTTTTTATAACTATTCTATCATATTTAGATTTATTCATTTGTCGGTAACACTTTTTACACTAGTTAATTTCTTTTTTTTTTTCATACAGTGCGTATAGGGGGAGGGGAACTAATATCAGTTATTCATGTCAAATAAATATTTCTCCCTATAATTGCTCTAATAATAAATGTCAATAAATTTTTATATAAAAATTTGATATAAATTATTAATAAAGCCAGTTGAGTCATATTAATAGTATGAAGCATAAGTTTTTATAACTATTTTATTATATTTGAATTTATTTGTCAGTAACACTTTTCGTACTAGTTAATTCTTCTTTTTTTTTTTTATACAGTGAGGGGAGGGGCGGGTGTGTTTAAATCTAAGACCTCCTATCTAGAATATGAGAAACATAACTGCCGTAACACTTGTTTGAATTACAGCACCAGTTAATTATACATATATAAATAAAAATTAATTGAGGTAGTTCAATAAAAATAAAATGTTTAATAATAATTATTGAAAACTATTAAAGTGTAACCGTATCAATATTCAGTTCATCTCTTAAATAAATAATCCAACTCTAAATACGGTAAGACTTAAATTATCAAAAGTTCCAATTTAATTATAGAATCGACAAATTAGAGTACTATAATTTTTAAAAAAATCAATTGATTATTGCACTACAATAACCATATAAAAATTTCTTAAAAAATTATTAAAAATTAAAATTTACAATTAATGTTACAGATTTTTAGAAATTTATTAGTTTAAAGATGTGTTATACTTGAGTTTTCGAATCATAAAAATTACTATATGTTTTTTTTTTGAAATTGAACTCTTAATTAATTTCGTGTTCCATTTTATAAGTGACAGATCCCTAATTCAAAATATTTAACTAAAAAAACATCGTGAATTAAGAATCAGATATGGATTAATTAAGGAAAAAGTTAATCTTATTTAAAAAATTAGTATAACAATCTCAATAAAAAAAGATAAAAATAAAAATACAAAAAAAAATTAAATGATATCATCAAAAATCTTATAGAGTCAGAAACATTATACAGCCAGAAACTTAGAGAGCTAAAAGAGCTGGAAAAGCTACCCTTATCTTATTATATATATATATATATAGATTATTATTATTATTAAGTAAAAAATAATTGGTCAAACCTTATCTATATATGTACCTCATTTTTATTTATGAAATTAATGAGTAATAACTCAGGATAGACATGTGTTAATAGACTAATGTCAAACCTTTATTACACCTGCAGATTAAATGAGACTGATATTAGTAACTCATTTTTATTTATGGAAATTATCAATAATATAGGACCGCAACATGTTAATATACCACTAATGATGGGTGACACGTTAGAATAGATTTTAAGAGTTAGGCATGACACTTTAAGAAGGTGCCGTTGGCCCCTCGACGAAATGCTAGAAAATTTTTGTAAATTTTAAATTTCATTTCCATATCATTAGTTACAAACGAATTTACACCTTTCCACTGTGGATAACAGAACACAGGTGTTGCCAATGAGGCTTTAGTCTATTTGGTGAGGGGGTTAAAGTTGAGGCCCTGAGATATAGAGGTTCAAGGTTCGATTGCCCCCACGTAGGGGGTTTGTCTACATTTTATATGTAGTTTGTAGTCTCCTGTATAGGAGTTTGATTTGGTTTATATTACTGATTTCTGTGCGCTGTGTTTCTGTAGGATATATATCTATATACATTTGTATTGATATGATACATATTGTAATTGAACTTCAAAAAAAAAAAAAAAGAACACAGGTGTTTAATTTAGGATATACTGTGATCAATTATCAACCCATTTTATTTTTTGCTTGCAAATTCGTCTCATATCCTTGGTGACTTATAATCATGGGGCGTTTCTCCAATCAATAGCGTAGTGCTATTTATATAAATATAGACTAATGATGCATCTCTACTCTAATCTAGTTGATAGTTCCTCCCTAGAAAATAGAGCGCTTTTTATGTGCACATAAACACGAATTGATGTCCAGGTTTATAATTAATGATATTATCAATCAATATATACTGGAGTATACAAATTTGGAGTTTTTTTTTTCTTTTGGAACGGGATGGGTTAGGATTTAATGGTGAGTTATAGAATATATGTGAGTTAAAGGAAATTCAATATATCAACTTATGAACGTATCAACGAAACACCGTCATAACTCTACAATCTTATTTATGAGAAAATTTTATATTACTCCAATAATAATATTCTAAACTTACCAATAGTGAGTTGTGAAAAATGAAAACAAAATACTATTACAGAATAAAGTACTAAAGTGAAACTTCCAAGAGGACAAACTTTGGCAGTAACGGTAGAGTTTACTTTGTTCTCAAATTACGTTTACTGTAAAGATGAATATATCCAGTTTTATTTCCTTAACCAAGATTAATTACATTTCTTCTGTTTCTAAAAAAATTACATTTCTGCTAGCTAGATGTTACATTTGGTTCTTACACCCGTAATATATATAACCTGCCCTCTCGGAGGGTCCACTCCAGGGTTGGCACCAATCAATTTCTTTCTCTCTCTTTATCCAATCACAAAACTTCCCTTTTTTTCCCTTCTCAAAATAGCTAATAATAATTTACCAAATATAGAATATGAACATTGCAAAATTGGAGAGTTTATTAAATGTACTGTTAATGCACTGTCAACATTATATTATAACATTGGAGATGCTCTAAGTTGATAATTTTTTGTTAGAAAATGTAGAGCCTTTTCCATTCGCACATATACACAGGACACTTGTCCACGTGGCTTACATTGTGTTGTAATAGATGATGATGATCACAATTATAAACTTGGATCTCAAGATCCAATTTAGATGATAGTACCTATTCATCAATGTACAAATCTACGAGGGTGCAATTAATGATGGGTGGGGATTTGATGGTGGTTAAAGTTAATTCGATATATCAATTTACAAATTTATAGAAACACTTTCGGGATGTGTTGTTTTCCTATGTACGCTATATGTGAGAACTCATATGTGGTTTTTGGGAGATAAGGGAGGAGAGGGAAAACTGGGGAGGATTATATGTGGTTTGAACCCGAAACTTTCTATCTGTAATGTAATATCTAACCATTGCGTCACTTGTAATTTTTTTTTAACATAATACCATTGACGTTTTCAAAACTGATCGCATATGTCACTCTATTTTAAAACTTACTTTGAAGGCCATTGAACTTTTTGAAAAGTTGTCTCCAATGCTGCCCTATATTTTAAAACTTATTTCACTTGTCATCAAATTTATAAGAAATTTACTCATAAGCCACACTCAATTAGTACTCAAATTAAAAAATAATAATTCAAAAATGTAGAAAACAGATTTTACTATACAACAGTCTCAATCATTAATATATAATACAATCGGATGATAAGCTTTCAATTAAAAAATAGCTCATTTAAACAAGTTCAATGACAAACCAATTTTGATAAGTCCAATGGTAAGTGAGATAATTTTTAAAGTGCAATAACATGTGAGATAACTTTTGAAAAGTGTAGTGGGATTTGAGATAAGTTTTAAAGCATAATAACATACGAGATCATTTTTGAAAACTTCAATAGCATTTTAGATAATTAATTCTCTTTCTTTTTGGATTTAGTACATGAGAGAGAGAGAGAGAGAGAGAGAGAGATTTTTGGATTTGGTCTTCTTCCAGCCATTGACGCACTTCTGCATTCTTTCCTGCAACAATCCCTTAATTCGTAAACAAGAGACCCCCCACATTTAACGAAGAACAAGATAAAGCACCTTACGAAAATTAACCAATTAAAATCGTCATTAACTCATTATTTCTTTCTTTCCCTTTCAATCTCATTCACAAAGAATTGGTGGTCAGACATTGTTGACCATGCATCTCCCTTTAAGAAAGAGACTAATAGAATTAATCAATTTTAATTTTAATTTTTCTGGCGATGAGGATTTAATCAATTACAAAGAATGGCAATTAGTTGGAACTATATATGCAAACTTCTGAAAATAATACTTTCTTTCATATTATGAAAATAGCATTCTACTTATTTTTTAACAAACTAATTTTTTACCATGAATAGGATACTTGTATTTCGGGTCATAGATCTCGAGTTTAAATCATATCTGCCCCTTCTCAAATTTCTCTCTCCTCTCCTATATCTCCTGTATGAAAAAAAAGACTAATCTTTTGCTTATATAGTTCACTTTTTTTTTCGTTTTTCCCCTAGCTTAATAATAAAGTTCATATGTGGAATTAGTAAGAAATATACCATTGATGATATTGAACAATCTAGACAATTTCTCTTATTGAAAATATCATGTATGATAGTCATTTCACATCAAATTTTACATAATGTCAATTAGAAAACTTGCTTCGTTGTACGTACTCATAATTAATGTATCGTCTACTTTGCATTTTTCATTTTTTTTTTAACTTTACTTTAACGGTGAAAAGAATGAGGTTTACATTTGAGAAAGGGTTAATTTCACAAATCGTCCTTAATCTTTAGATTAAGAACCAGTTTCATCCTCAATCTTTTTTAAGACACCTTACAGCCCCCTATCTTTGATAAATACACATAAATCGTCTTTTTTTCCATTATTCCATAAAATTTTTGACAAAAGGATTATATCCCTTAATTTTTTTTTAAAAAAAGGTTTAAAAATAATACTAAAAAAAAGAAAACACCCTCCCTCTCCTCAAGATTGGCCGTCGGAACTGCTGCCATTCAGCGGTCAGCCATTTTGCTGGTCAAAAGGGAGGAATCTCCCCCCATTTGCTGCTGAAAATGGCAAGAAATTTTTACGGCCATTTCCGATAGCAAATGAGGAGAGATTCTCCCTCTTTTTTGGCCATCGGAAACGACAGCCAATGCTGTTGTTTCCAGAAGCCGAAGTGCTAGCAGACATGGCAGCAGTCATTTCTGGCAGCGCAAATGAGGAGAGTCTCCCCCCATTTTGCACTGTTGCCAGAAATGACAGGAGTCTCCCCTGGCAGCACAAATGGGGGGAGTCTCCCCCCATTGTGAATGCTATATATGCTAAAGTGAGCAGTGTTCTGTTTATAATTCATCTAACATTAAGTGTCAATTGCCCCCTTTTTTTGTGACTATATCGAACTGTCAAATAGAAAAACTGTCATATAAAAAAATTTCTTAAGTGTCTTCGTTTTATTATAGGTAGATACATCGGCTATAGTTACACAACACTTGTTGGTTCACCATGTGGTGAGCACTGGCCCAACCTTAGGCGGCTCACAACAGTGGAAATATTTTCAACGAGTTGCCTCAACATTTTCCTGTCCATCTGAAGAGATGAAAACTAATCGTTTACTGCAAAAACTCTACAGCATAACAAATAATGACTGTGCAAAAGTAGAGCTCAGATCTATATTTTCAGAGCTATCCTTTAATATTATCATGAGAATGGTGAGAAGAGATATTTTGGAGGAGATGAGGACAATAAAGAGGCAAAACATTTCAGAGAGCTTGTAGACGAAGTGTTTAAACATTTCATAAATCCTAAATACATCTTTTGTGGGCATTATCTAAAAGTGTAAAGCATGAAAAGGTGTTGGATCCAAACATTGGGCCTAGACGCTCCTAAGCGCACTAATATTGTATGATAAAGCGTAAAGTTAAGCGAAATGTGAATAGTAAGTTTCGAGTATAGAACACATTTGGTGATAGTCGTGTTCAAGAGACGGGGAGAGAGAGAATTCAATTTCGTTACTTTCATCATACTTGCAAGATTGCCAATAGCTAATATTATTATCATTTATTTATATAAATAAACGCCAATATTACAATAATTTCTTGATACCCATTTTATCGCTGGGAGGTGCTGGGGGAAGCTTCCATGGTTGCCGATCTCATAATGTCTTCTCTATGATTGTCCTATGTAAACAGGGTCCATTGCTCCTAATAAGCCAGAGGCAGTACTCACCACACTGGGAAAATATGTTATCGTCGAAAACAGCATAATTGCCAAAACCCGCTTTGGTGTTAATATCACAGAAAAACTCAGTGCCACCAAAAAACTTTTGTTTGAACCGGAAAACGAATGCTTGCCCAGATGTAAGTGTATGTGCTCCCAGATCATCATTTCCTGACTCTCAGTGAATAAAAATATTTTGCCCTGGTATATCATTTTGAATTCTTACTGTTATTTTTGCTTCAGAAACAACAAAGAACAAGGCAAAATATAAGAAAATTTTAACCAGAGAACTCATTTTTCCTATTATGGTTTCACAGTTAGGGTACTCTTCTATTATAACTACATATACACAGAAGAGAAATACTAAATTGCACCAACCACTCCATCTCCATAGAGCTACGTGGTACCAAATGAGAAATCCAATTAATGGATTCATTAACTAAATATCATATATATATATATATATATATATATGGTATGGTGTTGAACACTGACAGTGCTATATGCTCCCTTTATAAAAATATGCTTATTCATATTTTTAAACAGATTAAAAAATGTGTAATTAATGTTATTGAAAACGTGATGGAGTTTATGTGCATCTAATATACTTTTCTTTTTTTTTTTTAAACAAATTATCCTACTTCAATAATTCTATTTCGTTAATAACAAAAGTAAATTAAATAAGGGTATATATTTTTAACTACATTGTAAAAATAAAGTAGTCTATCAATATGGGACAAATGGAAAAGGAATACATGTCTATTTTTGTGGGACGGAGGGAATAATATGGAGACAGTGGATTAGTCAATCTTATTTATTCTTATTGAAAAAAACTTAAGTAGAGTAGATGTATATCCTATGTGGTACATTCGATCAATAATACATGTGCATCTCGCCATGTAAGATGTACCATGTAGGATGTACATCCATTGTTTTTAAAATTTTCTCACTGACATGGAAAGATGCAAATGTACATCCTACATGGTGCATCTTTTACATGACAAGATACACGTGTGTTATTAATCGGATGTACCACGTAAGACATATATGTTGTAACTAAATTTCTCTCACTATTATTAATTAATCATTTATTGATGTCAACGCATTTATTCATCCCACTAACGTGTAGATAACGTCCTTAATTAAAGAGAAGTCCCGCTATTATTAAGTGAAATTTTCTAAGGAGAGCTTACCTCCTCTTATGAAGTGGAAATTGTCACGTGACTGTATGTGATTGGGGGTTGGGGGATCGAGGTCCACTATATCGAAATCTGAGTTGCACCTCTGAACCATGTTGACGTTGGGGAAAAACCTCAATTCCCAACTCTCAATCACATGCAGGCACGTGGCAATTTCCACTCTGTAAGGGGAGAGGTAAGCTCTCCATAGTCAGACCAACTATTAAGTCATGAGGTGATATAGGCTGCCATGACACAAGTGCTACACAATAATACTTATACACCTCCTATATATCTCCGCAAAGGAAAGGTCAATTACATACGTTGCCATTTATAAGGAGAAACGGTCACTTAATTAAATGTGTCACGCTATAGATGTAGTTGTTTGAATTTACTTTTATATATTATATATGTATATATGTATCCGGAAAGGTCAATTACATACGTTGCCATTTATAAGGAGAAACGGTCACTTAATTAAATGTGTCACGCTATAGATGTAGTTGTTTGAATTTACTTTTATATATTATATATGTATATATGTATCCGGAAAGGTCAATTACATACGTTGCCATTTATAAGGAGAAACGGTCACTTAATTAAATGTGTCACGCTATAGATGTAGTTGTTTGAATTTACTTTTATATATTATATATGTATATATGTATCCGGAAAGGTCAATTACATACGTTGCCATTTATAAGGAGAAACGGTCACTTAATTAAATGTGTCACGCTATAGATGTAGTTGTTTGAATTTACTTTTATATATTATATATGTATATATGTATCCGGAAAGGTCAATTACATACGTTGCCATTTATAAGGAGAAACGGTCACTTAATTAAATGTGTCACGCTATAGATGTAGTTGTTTGAATTTACTTTTATATATTATATATGTATATATGTATCCGGAAAGGTCAATTACATACGTTGCCATTTATAAGGAGAAACGGTCACTTAATTAAATGTGTCACGCTATAGATGTAGTTGTTTGAATTTACTTTTATATATTATATATGTATATATGTATCCGGAAAGGTCAATTACATACGTTGCCATTTATAAGGAGAAACGGTCACTTAATTAAATGTGTTACGCTATAGATGTAGTTGTTTGAATTTACTTTTATATATATTATATATATATATATGTATATATGTATCCATTAAAAAGTAATGCTACTTGCTTAGATTAAATATCAAATTTTTTTTTTAAACATTTGAACGGGTAAATGAATAGATGGAAACATTACTCATTTAGTGTCTAAATTATAGGTTGTCTTTCATTTTGTTTACCCTTCTTAATTTTTTCTGAAATTATAAGTACAATACAAGGTGTAATTATGCAATGATTAAAACTTGTTAACCCGTATCAAAATGGAAGAGTATTTTAGAATTGCTTTCCAATCATGAAGATTTTCAAACCAATCTCGAATGTAAATAATTTGTTTGATTGACATAATTAACAAAAAGCTTTTATCAATTAAGTTATCCGTCTTAGAGATAGTCTGAAACACAAATTATATTCCCTTTCACAAAAAAGGGGGAAAATTCAAATTATTCAAACAAACTAATAATGAAATAAAAGTACCAAAACTGAACAAATAATGCTAAAGAAATCAATATTAACATGCTTTGATACCATATTATATAAGATAAATCAACATATACAAGAAACGAACACGTGTTTGTGTCATTTCGCTTCTTTCTCCCCTGTTCATTTATTAATTTTTTCCTTCAGTCTGATTAAAATTGACAAATATAAGTATAGTTGCAATGGAACAAGGGTGGGCAAGAGTGATAATGGATGCGATTAATGTTGTTAATCTCTATCTATTTATATACTATCTAAAAGAGAATAAGTGGGGAAACATTTTTGAACGATCTTGCCCTCACTTATTTAGTTTAATTTCATATTGGCCCCTAACATTATTAATTATTACTAGGTTCTCACCCGTGCAACGCACAGAAAGAATACATATCAAATTATTTAAAAAATAAATAATAGGAAATTTTATAAGTTTTTTTTACATGGTGAAATTTTATATAGTTATGTTATCTAATAAGGAATAATTAATTTTTAACATTAATCAAATAATAATGTAATTTTTTTCTTGTCATTTTAAGGTAACTATAGTTTACAATAAATTTTAACCCGATTGTTGTTGTTGTTAACGCAAATAAATATCATTTTATTTTTTTACACTAATTTAGGTAAATAGTATTGTACGAAATAATTGCTAGCTAGACGCTTATGTATAGTGTGAAAATATATCTTATTCCAAACCAATAAACTCAGATGGCATGAAAATTATATAAATTAATAATATATAAAAGTAGTCATATATAAAATACTCTTAATTATTGATATGCATTCATACTGGGAAAAATTAAAAAAAATTACAATTATAATTTTCAATTAACTTAAATTAATGATATATATTTTTAATTTCTATTAATTATAAACTACAAATTGCAAGAAATGTTAGACACTTAGATAATAAAATTTATTTATAATTTAAATAATTAAATAATGAAAATTATCTATTAGTTATTAAATTTAATAGTAAATCTTATTTCAAAATGGTGGATGGATAAGGCAATAGTGAATAAAAAAATTTTTAAAAAATTGAAAAATTTAGAATACCACACAATTACCGCAACATAAAATAAAATATCTAAAAAGACCATACTAATAGATTTTTGGATGGGAAAACTTCAGTACAAAGGTACCACAGCTCCTTTTATTTAATTAATATATAGATTTTGATTTTATATTTTTTTTTAGTTTTTTAAGTAAATCATGCATTCATAAGTAGCAATTAGTAAAAGGTGGTATTAAATCTATAATAAACACCATTAGTAAATACCATGAATGGGGTGATTATTAGTATTACACATTATTTCAATTTTAAATTACACACATTATAATTATATTTGTTTTTATTTTTTTAAAGTAAATAATGCATTTATGAATAGCAATTAGTAAAGGTTGGTTGGACAATTTTACCTCTATTTATTTGTTCTATTTCTTCATTTGTCTTTACTCATTAATTAATAATACTATAATTTTAATTAAATTGATTAATTGAGTTGAATTGAGTGAAATTAATTAAAAAACTTTAAAACCCCATTTTGGTATTAATTATGACATCTATATTTTTATATTGCATTTTTGCCCTAATGATTCTTCAAGAATTACAATATTTATTACAATGATAAAACTGATTTTATAGTATAAATGCTTATGATTTCCCCTATTACGGTTTGCAGTAATGATCCCTCTAATATTACAACATTTACCATGATGCAGTGTATAGATCAAATCATTTCATAGATTAGATTTTATTTGATTATTTAAGGTTTCGATACGTATGTTCAAACAGAAGTTTTTATTGACTTTTATTCTTTTTAATTCTGAATATGATTATATAATTTCAAAATAGTTCATAGTGTTTGGTTACTTTTTTTGTTTGCTTTTTGATATTTTCTATTTATTTTTCATTGACGATAAATTTAGATCAATATTCATTACGCCCAGTGCAAAAATTTGATTTACGTTTTCAACTCTCTAATAGTTACAAATTATTATTTCGATTAGATCACCTTAAATTTTTAGATTGATTTCTTATGTATTAATTTTCCATTTTTAACTAATAACTGTAGAAATAAAAAAAATTCACTTCGAATAGATAAGAATTATTTGTTCCTAAATCATATAAGTTACAAATCATGTGCAATGCACGTGTTTGATACTAGTGTACTTAATAGAGCTTGAAACTAGAGCATCCGAGGGGCCTTTACTGGAGCGGATCACGTCTTTGTGTCAAGGGTTCGAGGCTTATCGGTTTGAAGCTATCTCTAGCAACGCTAATAAAGTTGCCCATGAGTGCCCTATACTGTTACTCTGTGTGTGCGTGTGATAGAGAAGTACAATTTTATTCCTTTGATGCATGTATGGACTTGCAAATGATAACATTATGAAACATTTGGCTTCTTGATATATACTATTGGAATTACATCAGCTTCTTGGGAGGTGATTTATATGGATGAGAATGGGCTGGGGGAAAAGGGATCTTCCACGGTTGACACCACACTGAATTATCAGCTTCTATTAAGCATGGCCCTGTGAGCCTGATTTGCCAGGGACAATAGTCCGAACATTTGTAAGATATTTTATCATCATAAACAGCATAGTTGCCAGCGCCTTCTTTGGTGTTAAAATCGCAGAAAAATAAAGTGTTGGCAAAAATTTTTGGTCTAAATCGAATTGAAAACTTTTGTTTGTACGAAAGTACATGGGTTCCAACATCATCATTTCCAGAGTAACAGTGGATGGTAATACTTTGCCCAGGAATATCATTTTCTATAGACACTTCTGTTTTTGCATCGGACAGGATATTGAAGCAAAGGGCAAAATATAGAACAAATGTAACCAGAGGTTTCATTTTTCCTTTTTGGTTAAGCATAACCAGTCTACCGTTATGATTATATATATATATATAGTGGAGTAATACCATGTAGCACCAACTATTGTTGGTGTACACTAAAATTGATATAAATTTGGCAAGGTTGTCACCAGCCCTACCATAAATTCATTTTTCCATATTCAGCATTCTTTATGCATATCTTATATCTTGGTCCCTCTGTATAATTTACTTTAGAGAGTAATTGCAATGTAGTATCACTCCCCCACCAAGCACCGGTATATCAATAAGTACATCTATATTTATATCTATAATAATATATCAAATATCAAAATAATGAGAAAATCATATTTTGAACCATTTTACCCCTAACTTATTTTTGTTTTCTCAAAAATGACCTCACGATTATTTTCTCAAAAATAATTTTATTTTTTTCTTTTCCAATATGCATTTATAAATCAACCAATTTTCTTTTTAGTTTTCAATAATGATTTTATACTACCTCCATCTCAATTATTCTGTCTAATTTTTCTTTTTTAGGATGTCCCAATTACTTTACAAATCTATTCCTATTTAATATTTTAATTGTAGCTATCAATTTTGAATTCAACTACTAAATATGGACAAATTTAGAACACGGATCACAAATTTGTTTTTCCAACACATTTCTTAATTATTGTGAAAACCAAATAGAACCAAATAATCGGGACAAAGGTAGCAATATCTTATTTGAACCGATCTTATGAAAGAATAAATAGTGTGATGTATTTGAATACATAAATAATACTCCCTACATTTCAATTATTCAGTCTCATTTTCATTTTTGAAACATCCCAAATATATGATCTCCTTAAATTAGAGTTTGATTCTTCTCCCCTACAATTCTTTGTACTTAAAAAAAGTCTAATTTGCATTACTTTATAAATCTATCCATATTTAATACTTTAATTATAACTACTAATTTTTAATTTTACTCATTTAATTAATAGAGATAAATTAGGAATACGGACTACAAAATGCATATCTTTCCAATAAATTTCTTAATCTTTGTGGAAAAAAGTAGACCATAAAGATAGTCCAGTATACTAGTTTTGTCCGTCCTAAAAAGATTGTCCATTTACCATATTGAACATGCATTTAATTTTTTATTTTCATATATGCCCCTACTTAAATATATTTTATTATTAATCTACATCAACTATCTATTTCAAATAATTAATGAGACAGGGGTATATATGGAAAGATACGGATAAATTTAATGTTCAATTATATTAACTATTATATTTTAGTGCGTATGAAATTAACTACTGGACTATCTT
>CAVNYN010261894.1:0-15086 GCA_963692815.1 Nyctanthes arbor-tristis
CTTCTGATTTGTGTTTGGGTTTTGGAGGAGCTCAGCCAACTTTGACAGGGTATACAGATGCAGACATGGCAGGTGACCTTGACAACAGAAAATCGACATCTGGGTACTTGTTTACTTTTGCAGGGGGAGCTGTTTCTTGGCAGTCTAAGTTGCAAAAATGCGTAGCTTTGTCTACAACAGAGGCTGAGTATGTTGCTATACTGAAACAAGAAAAGAGGTGATATGGCTGAAAAAGTTTCTTGAGGAGCTCAAGTTGAAGCAAAGTGAGTACGTCATTTATTGTGATAGTCAGAGTGCTCTTGAGTTGAGTAAGAACTCTACGTATCATTCTCGCACCAAACACATTGATGTCAGATATCATTGGATTCGTGAAGCAGTTAATGAGAAGCTTCTATAGTTAGAAAAGATTTACACTGACAAGAACATTGCTGATATTTTGACAAAAGTGGTTACCAAGCAGAAGCTTGAGTTCTGTGCCGGCCACGCCGGTATGCATTCTAAGTGATACATTCGAAGTGTGGGATACCTCCCTCATGGACTGGAGGGGGAGATTGTTGGGCGGGTCCAGCCCATGATGTTACCCAACTTAAATACAAGACAAAAGTTGGAAGATGAATTATATATTTTGGCCGAATAAAATTAGAAGTCTTGAGGGACACGAAATCCTAAACCTACTAGGATTTAGTTTTGTTTAACATATATATATGTGTGTGTGTGTGTGTGTGTGTTGATATGCAGAACATGAAACGAAATCAGAGTGGCAGAAGCTTGGAAAAAGAAAACACATAAACCAGGGAAAAAAAAGCAGAAAAAAGGTCTTGAAATTCACCCTCGGAATTCGAGAAAAGTGAGGAAGAAAATTCAACCTATTTGATTAATCACTTGGAACGTTATTTCGACATTCGATTTGGTATTCGTCTTCTTCAAGCGGTGGTTTCTCCAAGTTAATTCTTGGAACGGAGTTAGGTGATATTTTTCCTTCTCTTGTTATTGATTATTGGGTTCCATCTATTGTTAGATGAGTTATTTGTGGTGCCAAGAATATTGTTCTTGACGGTGTTGCGTGATTGTGGTAGTGTGTGATTACCTCTTGATTTAGGGTAATAATCTTGAGAGGATAAATGTTGTATTCCCATTATTATTTGGTGATAGTGGAGTTGTCGGTTTGCCTCGTCGATTTTCCCTTCTCATTGGAGGGTTTTACGACATTAAATAATTCCTAGTGTTATTTAAATTTCCGCACATATATTATTGTTTAATATATTGATTGCCTATTTTAATCACACGGGTTTAGAAAAATTGGTTAAATTCCCAACACACCTCACAATATAAGAATTCCCGTCATTACAATTTACAATACTTCATATTTATGTCAAGAAATATATAATCCAGGAATGATTTACACGAGAGACCCAACACATGCTACTAAACTTAATCGGGTCAAAGTTTGTAATCATAATAATAACAGACCCTATAACAAATTCTATGTGGTGACTTGAATTCTTGAAATAGCAGGCTAGCCTATAACACGTTATCCAAACTCCAATTGCTACCTGGCAAAAAAATCATTTAGAAAAACATATGAACTAAAAAGCGCAGGGAGTGGAGTTTTGTAAACAAGCATGTTTTAGATAGTCAAAATATACCTTTTACAAATCTCGAGTAAAATGTACAAACCAATTCTGGATTTTTATAATTTTAAATATAATCAAGTGTAACATCAACACTGATAGCATCATTATAATATTAGAAAATACTGTCAACATAATTTCATTTTAATAATAATCTGAAAGAGTACCCAATCTCATATCATCGTGTAACCATCATATAAAGTCATATTACGTCATACGTAAGAAAACACTAGCTTAGGTCAGAGGCACCATATGACCCCTTCGCCCTAGACAACACAATAACTAGCTTGAGCCATAGCTAGCACATTAGGCCCCTTCGCCTAGGCGGTATATCATATTAACAGCTTAAGCCATAGTCCCTTTCGTCCGTAGGCGGCATAAATAATTGCATACGATGTAGATTTTGGGGGGTTTTAACACGTCCATTGATTCATACGCGAGAAAACACTAGCTTAGGTCAGAGGCACCTTGTTTGATTCCACTTTCATGTCTAAGAATAATTTCACATCATGACTTTCCTTATTTAACTCATATTCACATAATAAAATCTCATAACTTAAATCTTCAATCATATTGTAAACTTTGGGAATCATATATAATATATAATACAAGAGTTTTCAATTAGATTTGGATTCTCAATTGTAATTTTCCCACTCATAATTTTGCTTACCTCATCCTGATAGTGTCCCCCAATTGGTTTTATTTTTTATTTTATTCATTTAATTTATGAAAGTATAGTAATTCACATAATAATGAGTAAGTGAAATTAATGCTCCATCAATTGTTTCAAAAGCGAACTACAAAATATTACTAGAATAATCATGAAATTCTTATTTACCCTTAAAGACGCACCTTTCTGGAGAATATGTATGCTTTCAGATATTTTTCCCTTATCCCTTCAATCTTCAATCTTCCCATAATTTTCAAAATTCATTCCATAATCCCTCCTTCTAAAATTTCAAAGTTTCATAATTTTCAAATTTTCATTTCTTAGAGTCCTTGAATCTATAGAAACCAAAGCTCAAGAAAGTCACTTTTCTATTATTACTATTTATATAATTATTATTATTTACTAGAATTATCACACATGCGTTGCACGGAGACTCTAAAAGTGATAATAATAAAATTCATTTTAGTTTATACAAAAATTTAATAAATTACTAATACAGCTAATTGAATCATATATTAGCATTATGAAACATAAGTTTTTATAACCATTCTATCATATCTGGATTGATTTGTCAGCAACATTTTTTGCACCATTTAATTCTACATAAATAAAAATTAATTGAGGTGATTCAATAAAATTAAAATGTTTAATTTAAATTATTAGACAACTATTAAAATACAACCGTATCAACCTACGGTCCGTTGCTCACACAAATAATCCAACCCCAAATATAGTAAGGCTATATTTAAAACGACAAATTGAAATTTTTGTTCTATAGGAAATTATCAAAAATACCAATTTAATTACACAATCGGCAAATTAGAGTACTATAATTTTAAAAAAAATCAATTTGATTTATTGCAATGCAATAACCAGATCGGAAGTTCTTCAAAAATCATTAAAATTGAAATTTATAATTAAGGTTAATTGATACAGATTTTTAGAAATTTATTGGCTTAGAGACGTGTTATGCATATGTTTTATTTTAAATATATTTATATATAAGTGTAGTGATGGTTTTTCTTCTCTCTTAGCATAATTAAAGAAATGGTAATTCAAAAAACAGTAATTTGAATAATAAATATTACTATTTTTTTAAACAAAACAAAATACTTGTGAAGCTTCAAATTAAGTCCAAATGTGTATCCACAAAAAAAAATAAAAAAAAATCTCATCCAAGTGAAATTATCAATTATAAACATCGTGTAATTAAGTCGAGTAAGATTTTGCATTATGTGACAGCACTAAAATAACGATGTCCAATTATAAAAACACTAACTCAATCAAACTGTCAAAATTGAAATTAAATTGATGATAAAAATCACGGATAAGGTAAGCATTCCTTATAAAGCTAATTATCTCAAAATTATGTAACAAAATAAATAAACAAATAAATGGTATATATAGAAGGTGACATCAGAAATGATCGGAAGAGCACACGTCTTAATAAGCCAGACAAAAGATGAGAAAAAATATCCACCACCTTACTCCTTTAAATATATATATATATATACACACACATATATATATTATTTAGCGTCGTAGATTGCATGGAAATCATAAAGTTGAATTAAATTTTCTCAAACTCGTGACAGTTTACGTTTACGTTTAGTTTTAAGTGTTGTTCTTTACAGTTATTCCAATTGGATAAACTTTTTTAAATTTTTGTCTACAAAAATTTTACGTTACTATTTGCCATGGATAAAACTCTAGATATGTAAATAAAAAAACTATTTTTTGTTAAAGAAATTAAAACTCAGCCATTATTGATCTCTATAATCGAGTTTCTTAATGAAAGTCTTCCAAATATAGAACAATTTGGAATTAGGGTAGTTTTGTCAATATAAAAGTTTTGTCAACATACAAGTTTTGTCAACGCAAAGTTAACTTACTAATCTAGATAATACAAAAAAATAAACACCTACATTAAAACGAAATAAAAAAAATTTGGAAAACTTATAAGCCTCATTTTCGAGTTTTAAAATTTAAACTTTTCTTATCTGGATATTCATCATGAGTTTTCAATAATTTATATTAGTTTATTAGTTTTTTAATATTCATTTTTTATTTTAATTTGCTCATTTCTATTTTTTAGGTTTTATATATAATTACGAGTTTTTATAATTTTTTATTATCCGCTACCGATGTACATGCCCGATACGTATTATTAGACTGTTAACTAATAATAAAAAATAAGTTAGATGATTTAAAAGTGAAATATAGTAAAAAATTAATAGAGCACATAAATGGGTAACTATTAATATATTATTAATAAAATATTAATTTAACGCATCAAATACTAAATTAAAACTGTATATTTATTTTTTATGTTACGCAAATCTGATAACATGTCTTTGTCTAATATTTTATTATTCATTATTATTGAACTTTTTTGAAAATCAGTCTTCCCGTAAAACGTACGAGTAAGAGGCTAAACTCATAGTTACAATAGTTGACTGTGATATGATTATTTGTAGGGATTGTAATGGTGCGGGTTTGCCATACCCTGGACGCGCATCACGAGTCTTGAAGTCACCCCAGACCCACCTCAAACATACAAATTCATAGGGTGAGTCAAGACAGGTCGGGTGATGGGGTGGGATGGGACACTACCATGATCCACGAAAAGTCTTATGAATATTTTCTCCTTTCAATTAATGTTATATGCAACGCATTATTAATTGATGAACGTAAAATAAAACAAAACTTTTATTTAGAATTTTAAAGTTCCCAACAATAACTAATATAATAACATGATTCTTTCAATTCGATAGAAAAATCCTTTCAAAAAGATAATATAATAAAAAAGTAAAAATAAATTGCCACGGATTTATGGGTCGATTTGTTAAATTGCCATCTCTAATAATTTATACACATTTTTAGAATTAAATTTATTAAAAATAAAAAAAGAAATCCTTGGTGGGTCACGGGTCTGTGGGGCAGGTCCAACCTGACCCGCACTTGCCCTGGACCCACGGCGGGGAAGACAATGTTGTCCCATACCCGTCCTTTTGTCCCAATTAGGCGTACGGATCAATTCTATTAGGGGTAGGTCTCTATGGATTTAATGGGTTGATGGGTAAAATTGTCATATCTAATTATTTGACTACTAATTATTACAACTTTATATAGGTTGGCGTGTGAACGTGCACAATGTGTTTGGAGGAGACTAGAAGTTCAAACTCTGGCATTTTACTACAAATATCCCATGGTGAATTGTAATTCTCATACCAATTTATAATTTTATACAATGCAACTGGTATATTGTATTTTATTTATGACATGATGTCTACACTCATACGTCAATTTTGATATAAATATACACTATAATTTTATCCGTGCAACGCACAGGTGAAAAAAATCTAATTTATTTCATAATAAGAGCTTGAAACAAAGCATAACTTACTCTTTTTAGAATCCTTGTTCTTCTCATCTACTTCGACTTCTCCTTTCCTAAATTTTCCCAATATTTCTTTTCTTTTCCTCCCTGTAGTTCGGTTGCTCCCCTCTCTCTCTCTCTCTCTCTCTCTCTCTCTTCCTTTTGTTTCTTTTAAATTCATACCAATTTTATCTTTTCTTTAACTAAATAAAACTACCCCATTTTATAATTGCTTTTGATGTCAATTATTCCTACAATTATCAAAGGATCATATCTTTAAAATATCACCAACACTTAATAACTCAAATTTCAACCATAGTTATTACAACTTATGTCAAAATTCCAACCAATCCATAAGTTATTCTCTTGGTAATCTATTCCTTGTGGTCAAATTTTGGACATCAAACACCTTAGGATGGCTCAATAAACTCCCCTTTTCACTTATAATTGGAAATTGAATCCATATTTTTATAAATCCCCTTTCTTTAGAGTACAAATCATGCTAGTTTATCCATGCCCTTGTATATATAGTTAAACTAATATTTAACAATTAGCTTAATATTCACATCTTCAAACATGAGGAAAAGTAAAATGGAGAGCTAAATTCACTTAACTAATTGATTCCTTAAATTAACCTCAATAGCTTCAAACTCTAAAGTCCCATACCATACATATGCTTCAAGGAATTTAAATATATGTAACTTATATCAACAAATTAGTCATTTTCCCCTTTAAAATTCATAACATCAAACCATATATCGAATACCAAATTAAACATAATATAGAATTAAAGCTTCACTTTCCTCTTGAACCAAGATAAAACCATAAAATCCAAATTGATCAAAAGCCACTTGAAAAATTTTCGTGGCTAGCTTCAATGTTCGTTTCTCTTTCTCCTTTTTCCCCGCTCGGTTTTGGTCTCCTGAACTTCCTGTCGGTTCTGTCTCTTTCTTCAATTCGCACACACAAGACAAATAGATATTTTGTAATCAATTCTTCATATTTGCTCCTCAAGCCCCCAATTTGTTATATAGGTCAATTTTAAATCTTTAACTTCCAAGTATATTTTGTTTGGTCCTTAATCCATGTAATTACTTACCCGAAAAATTAAATTAATGCATCTTACTCCAAATTTGACATTGACTTGATTATTCCTCCTTTGACTTTTGATCGAGATATAAATTAAACCTTAAATTTAGGTAGTCATATGGAATAAAAAGGTAAATAAAATTTGGAATGTCACGTGCGTTACATGAGAAAAATTATTTGAAGGTAATTAAAAACAATTGACGTACTAACTACACAACAAGAGGTAAAAGAACCTCAATATTGCTATTCAAAGGACAATTTATCTTTTGAGTTCGAACACAATGAAACATTAAAGTAAGAGTAAAAATGTTTAAATAGATGTATAATGTTTTAACAGGTTAACATATATGTATGCATAGAATTTAGATATAGATAAGGTTTAATTAATTAATTAAATGATTATACCATAAAAATCTCAAGAAAAAAATGGAGCACTCAGATAAAAGAAGCCGGAAGGCTCAGATACTTGTAACATATTTTGAAACATGAAATGAGTGGGAAAATTGTTTAGGAAACTTTCTTGGTATTATATCTACTAGTATGCCCTTGTGCGATGAACGGGTCGAAAATAGAAAGATAATGGTCAACCATTGTATTTAACAAATGCAAATATTGATTGGTCACATGAAAAATACAAACACAATTAGTAGAACTTTAGAATTATCCATACATTTCCAATATATGAACAACTAAAACACATTAGTCCATTAAACATTTATACATCTCAAGATTTGGAAATCAAATCCTGAAAAGGGTAGAAGAACCAACATTGAAAAACATTACAGTAACTCAAATATATAACTTCAGTAATTAA
This sequence comes from Nyctanthes arbor-tristis, assembly GCA_963692815.1. Lineage (NCBI taxonomy): Eukaryota > Viridiplantae > Streptophyta > Magnoliopsida > Lamiales > Oleaceae > Nyctanthes > Nyctanthes arbor-tristis. The sequence goes on from CAVNYN010261894.1 coordinate 7,584, forward strand.
ACTTTGAAAATAAATAAACCAGTTAGAGATAAAGAATAACAGAAACCCTTATAAAACGTCATAGGCTAAACGATAATATCCTTCTTGAAACGATCAGCCATATCAAGGTATTAAATCATCTAAATCAAACTAATAGGAACCATTCAAAGCAAATTACTGAGCTCAAAATAATAAAGCTGATCAACAAAGTTGTAGAAAGGGGAAAAGATGATATTACCAAAACATCCACATTACAACTAAGAACAATAACAGGTGTGCTCTTGACAAATGACAAATCTATCAAGGTGCTCATTCAACCAGACATCATGGTTGTCCATAAAGTGCACCATATACAATTTGAGCTCATAATTAAAATACTTAAGACGAATAAATACCAATTATCAGCAATTAAATAAAAAGGAGAAAAAAATCAAGTATTATGTTTACTCCAAATCCTCCAATCGAAACTCCATTCTTTTAGGACCAGCTGGTGTGTCTCGAAACCTAAAACGCAACTCGCCCAGTGACATCTGAAATGAAAGAAAAATAGATAGATCACCCAAAAAATAAAGATACGTCTATAATAAATAGACCAGGAGTGTGAAGTATATATAATTATGAGAATGGACACACCAAACAATGGGTGCTTGTCACCATTGGCAGCAGGTTGGGCTTTGATATCAGAAAACGACATGAAATTATAAACATTCATAGAGAAGCATCGATCGGGTATCGAATGATAGTAGTTTTATCACACAGCTAGAGCTTATATGTATAACCCATTAGATAACTGGCGTTGCTATGCTTTATGGAAAAAAATATGGACAGTATAAATGTTCTTAAAAGTAATACTCTGCTCAAGCCACTGGATGAGGTCATCCACCCTTACTGTCGCCTGTATATGGTCACTCTAAAAATTCAATTAATTAAATGACTATATCATAAAAATATCAAGAAAAATGGAGTACTCAGATAAAAGAAACCGGACCGCTTAGATAATTGTGGCAGATTTAGAAACACGAAATGAGTGGGAAAATTCTTAAGGAAAACTTTCTTGGTATTTTATATATAATAATAATACTAATAATAATAATAACAACAATCACTATTATATAAAAAGCTAACCTCCCAAATTACTGTTCATTCAACAGTAGCTTTTTCCCTTTTTTTTGTGTCTCTTTAGGTTTGCTATCCCTGCTGGAAACTTCTACATTTTTCTTTTCCATTTTTTTTAAAAGTATGCTGAGCCTAATTTTTTCTTCTTTCTTTTTTTTTGTTTTTTTTTGAGTTTTTATTTTGTGATGTGTTTTGAAAATGAGTATATGCAAAACCACCGTATTCATCTATATGTTTATGTATTTTTTAGACACATATGTGTAATGCATCTATGCGTTTATCTATCTTTTGTAGTTTTCTGGGCTTATGATTTAATGACCAAAAAATTATACGCATACCTTTTTTCTTCTTTTTTTCCCCTTTTTTTTTAGTTTTTATTTTGTGATGAGTTTTGAAAATAAATATGTGCAAAACCACTGTATTCGTCTATATGCTTATATATTTTTCTAACACATGTGTGTAATATATCTATGCATTTATCTATCTTTTGTAGTTTTCTTCTTTTTCGTTTTCTGGGCTTATGATTTAATGATCAAAAAATTATATAGTTAGTAGGCATAATAGTGGCAAGTTTTGCCTACTAAATCTTTAACTAGAACGATGATATTCTAAATGCTTATTTTTTTTAATGAAGTGAGGCATACTTGTAGCTTTTATATTTAGTTTGTAATATGTTTATTTTCTCAAGTCATTTCTTTATATTAGAATTTATTTTATTTTATTGAATATGTTTATTTTCTCAAGTCTTCTCTTTATGTCATACATTATTTATTTTACTTATATAAATATGGGGCCTCATATATGAAAATTACTTCCTATTTGTAAATATCAAATGTTTTAGAAACGAAAAAGCAAGCTCAATGAACAATTAGACGGACCATTTTATAATGTAATTTTGACTTTTTAAAGTAAAATATGCGCTATTTACTTTAGATATAGAATTTTATTTATAGACGTGTACTATATGTTATGCGTTGTACTTTATTTTATTTATTATTAAAGAAAATATTATTAATGTTTTATATATTATTAATTACACGCACTGTATAACAATATCTACGCGAATTTGAACTAAATATGAAACATAATACGTGCAACACACGTACAAAAACTAGTGTATAAAGAAAGAGAACGATGGTGAAAATTTGCTTAGTAGGTCCCATAAAAAATGTAGATATGACTTATTTGACATAAACAAAGTTGAAATAAACCGAGATTTAAATGATATGGCTAATTTTTTATTTTTTAAACCAATTCTTCTTCTTTACTTTTTTATCATTTTGCATCACTTTTCTTCCTCATATCCAAGCACATTTCTACATCTAGAACATTTCTGCATCTACACATCTTTGTAGATGTCATTTTATATATCTTCTACTACTATTTTATCATTATTATATGTTTTCTTATCTTTTCTCAATTTCACTATTCCCAGATTTTTCCAACACTTCTTTCTATTCAACTTCAATTAATTAAAATAATTATTATCTTTTCTATGTTTCTCTCCTCTACATCAACATGACTAAAAAATTTGTCCAATTTGGGGATGCTCTTATACAACTCGAGCCACTTCAAGATGTGTCATAGATATATAGAGGACGCTAAATAGGCCCATTTCTTCCAAGAAAGAAATTTAGCTACAAACTCATGTTGATATTAATTATATCACATCACCTCTCTTTCACTCATTTTTATCATTTGTTTTTTGGAAAAATAGTTTTATTTTGCAGCTTTAGCATTAGATTAGCTACAAATTACAAAGATTGCAAAAAAAAAAAAAGCTACAAAATATTTAAATAATTCTATAATTCTATTATCGTACTAAATTGAAGGGTGTGGACACGAATTTAAGAACAAAACTTATTGCAGTCACTGGTATATGTCTCTAAATCGTTGGTAAATTTCCCTTATATGTGGTCTCCGAATAATTGGTAACTGTTTACTCTAATTTCGGTCTCTAAATCATTGGTAAATTTCCTAATCCTACATACATTAATACATATCTATAGTATACTAAATATCACAAGAAGAAAATATATTGACATCACCATTTTTTTATATATTAATTAGAAACAAAGGATATTAAAGATAAATAAAATATGGTATGGTTTTTTTAGTAAAAATTGTGGAGCCAATATAGTCACCTACCACATCACATAATGTGAAAATAATTTTGTGGACACTTTTATCCTTATCTTATTTTTGGTCTTCATCAATAACGACCTCACTTTCGATTTTAAATATTCTTTATTGTCTAGGCGTGATATTGCTTCAATGCATTTACATCTATGACCGTATGTCACATTACATGAGAATCATTTTTGGACGCTTTTATCCCCACCTTATATATATTATTAAATCAATTTTTTTAAATAATAACTAGTATCCTAAACGCACGGGAACGAAAAATCACAAGGTTTTACATTTAAAAGAGAAAAAACATAATTACAATTCAATAGAAAAAATCGTGATGCGCAGAATGATTAACACAACAAAAAGGCTAATATGAATCAGTTTGATATTTTACAGAGATAAACCAATAATTTGAAATCTCATTCACTAAGCTAATAAAAAACATGAGAGTCGTAGAAAATAATAAATAATGTAGTATTTACTTCAACTAAAAGACATGAGGAAAATAAGGGTGGCAGTACTTGAAATCCCTGCAAAAATAAATAAAAAATAGTTATACATATTGAACGCAACTAATAACAAAATCATTTTAAACTATACGATTATGGAAAAGCTAAATTGATTATAGATGCAAGAAAATAAGATACCACTAAGTAAGTAGGTGGAGAAGAATAACAAATGAAAACATACATCAAAACTTAAACAATAAAATAAACTGATATAGATAGTAATTCTCCAGCCTTATATCTTATCAAGAAATTAAATGGAACACCGGTAAATTCATTTAATCAACAAAAAATAGTTTTCAGATAATTAATGAATAAAAGTTGAATGAACAATTCAAATTGGAACAATGATGAACTCTAGAATTGAAAATGAATGTATATAAAGAAATATAAAAATTAGAAAATGAGAATAGTAACATTTAAAATAGAAAGAGAAATTACCTTACATTTTGATTTAAGATAAATTTTGAAATACTTTCTTTGTAAACCACATTTACAGTTTTATTGCTCTACCCATTTTTTCCTCATATTAATATTTTCAAGCCAGCTCTGTTGGTAACTCTTGACACACCAACATAAAATTGCCCATGTTTGAATACGGGACTTTTCAATAAAATACCCACATGAGATAATGACTGGCCTTGGCTTTTATTGATAGTCATTACATAAAAAACTATCAAGGGAAACTATCTTCTAGGGAAAGTGAAGAGAAGCCTTAAATCTGATGGTGTAAGAGTCTTTCTTGGTATAACAAATTTGTGGCCTGCATTATACCCTGAGAGAATTTTTGCTTCAAGTACATGATCTCCAAGTCGTGTGATTAAGAGCCTAGTACCATTACACAATCTAGCCAAATGATCAATATTGCGCAATAACATAACAGGAACACCAACCTTAAGTTTCAACTCATGACTGGGTACCCCAGAGCAACGTATTCCGTTCAAGAATTCAGGGGTTTGCATATCTCAAGTCAATTCATCGCTAGCATCTGTATCACATATAGAGTCAAAACTTAGATAAGTCTTCATTTCGGACTGTGTTTGGTTGACCATATAGTCATTGATTGTATCAACATCATCAATTGTTGGTGCAAGTATAGCGCTCCCATTTAAATAAGAAGGATTATCACTCTCAGCTAAAAAATTAGGATAAGTACTCTCAACAACATATGCAACCAGGTCTCCTGGAATATATATCAATAGTCATCTGAAATTTCAATTGTTGCATGACCGTCATTATCGCCACCAATAGTTCCATCACCAATACTGCAAATCCAATCAGAAAACACTTTCAAATCATTTATCTCACTTTCTCCACCAAGATTTTGAAGCCTCATATTTTTTGTCAGTTTCAACACTTTGCAGTGATTTCACAATTCTAATGAGTTTATAGTCGCATGAACGATATCTTGCCCACTTCCTTTTGGTATCACAGGCAATATTTGGGGAAAATCTTCTCCAAAGACTATAGTTTTACCACCAAATGGTTTATGCATGCTCAATTGGTTCTTAGAGTGCATAATATCACGCATAGTTCTATCCAAAGCTTCAAAACAAAACCTATGCATTTTTTATAATTAGTCACTGCAATAACCTGTTATCTAAAATTAATTATAATAAATGAATAAAACAATATCAATTAAAGAATATGGTTATAAACATAGATAACGTATAAAATTTTTAACTTATCCAGAATACTTAACACTAATAATAATATAAATGGATTAATGTGAAATGTATTAGCTTTATTAGAAATCAAATTATCAATAAAAAATTGCAACAGATAAAATATTGAAAGAATTTAATGTGATAGTAAAAAATTTAGATTCTGTATTTTATAAGAAATACCGGTGTGTCATAGGTGCTTCATCCCACATAATGAGTTTTGTCATCTCTATTAGTGAAGCCAAAGGGCTTCATATCTTTATATTGCAAATCAATTCCTCATTTGGAGTAAGAGGAATAGCAAACCTTGAATGGGCCGTCCTTCCTCCCAGAAGAAGAAGCGATGCTATTCCACTCGATGCCACATTGAGAACTATTTCTCCTTTAGACCTTATTGCTGAGGATAATGTTTTTGACACATAGGTTTTCCCAGTTCCTTCATAACTATACACAAAGAAAGCACCTCCTTGATTAGAATCAACAGCACTCATAATTGTATCGTAAACATTTTTCTGTTCATCTGTTAAATTAGAAATAAAATGAGCATGCTCTTTAGCTAAGGCAGTCCGGTCATAACGCATCTCATCTTGTATCAAAGAATTTTGAAGATCTGAAAGAGAATTGACATGGATAGGAATTGGCATAGAAGAGTAATCTCCAAGCGTCTTCCCTCTACTATGTAATAGTTTCTCAATTTCCAAAAGGGTTAGATTCTTTATTTCATCATCACTCAACTCCAAATCTACAAATATATTTAAGGTAGAGGTTCTTTTAGTAAAAGAAAAATCGCACTTGACTCTATAAGAATAATAATTAATCTTAGATGATAAACACATTATATAAAACATAACTTAAAAATACCTCGATCACTGTGAAGTTTTCTTTGGTTATAGAGTATGTCATCTGATAGGTGTTGCCAGCATGTCTCCCAGACGTATTCCGGTCTTGATAGAGAATCTAAAACCAAAAGAGTAGTGAATAAATTTCGAAGAGAAGAAGCAGATCCCCATTAGCTTACTTCATTAATGCCATCGACATATTCTCTGTCATCATCAAGTAAACCTCGCGCATAGCAAGCATCACGAAACGTTTCATATTGAACTCCATCCACAGTTTTCAAATCTTCGTAGCTTGTAGGTCCACGAACAAGACCCAAAAGTATCCTTAGATAATACCTTTCACCAGACGCTGGACGAACAAAATAAATCCGACCAACACATTTGTCTTGCTTCCTTGGTTGCCATTCCCTTGTTCCTTGCTTCCACACAAACTTCATAGGGAATTCAACATATATTAATTTTGTAGCTTCTGGATATTTCTTATTGGCTTTCATCCAATCAGAGAATCTACTCTCATTTACAAACACATGAGTCACCAACCTAAGGGAAAAAATCTAAACTTAGTATAATTAAAAAATATATTAAAAAATGAATTATATTGGTATTATCAACCTCAACAACCTTTGATTCATCAATAGGAGGTTTAGAAAAAATTATCTCTAAATCAGAATCTGATCCATCATCCTGAAGTAAACACGAATTAGTTCAAACCCACAAAGTAAATCAATTGAAAATTTTGGTATAACTTGTAGAAAATTAACCTCATCATCAGAAATAGCACTTCCCAAGAATTTTTCAATCAATAGGCTGTCATGATAAAAGCCGTCAATAGAGTATGACCTATCATCCTCATCTTGACTTGAAACCTTTATTTGTATATTGAATACAAACTTTTTATGTAGCAAGGCTTGAATCTCTTGAGGACACCCATTATTCTCACATGGATCCTAATAACATTAAAATAATTCCTTAACGAATTACAAAAAATATAGGGACAGATCGGAAGAGCACACGTCGGGAAAAATCAGTTTCATATACTAAATATGTACCTGATTCTGATGTAGTTTATCAGGTGATTTCCTAATAAGTTGTTGACCAACACGGTTCCATAAAATAACTTCAACCTCTTCAGATTTATCCTTCAAATTGAGCTTGACCATGTACCGATGAGTACCAGTAGTCTTGGGTTCGTGACAGCTGTTGCAACAGTAAGCTTCATCTTGTTTTGCTAATTTTTTACCACACTTATCCTTAGTGCATGCATAA
>CAVNYN010261928.1:0-16881 GCA_963692815.1 Nyctanthes arbor-tristis
TGACGCTCTTCCGATCTCGGGGGAACTGCTTGTTCGAAGAGAGGGAGAGAGAGTGTGGGTTTGGGTTTTGACGAAATTTCCTGTTTTTTTTTATTTGGTAAATTTTGTTGTCACACCCGTGCGTTGCACGAAAAGATCATTTTACAATATTTAGGTTTGAAGATCGGAAGAGCACAATTTCAATAAATTAATGAAGCATAATAAGGAATCATTTCATATATATCATCTGAAAAACGTGTACATTGTTCTTGTCATGCTTCATTTCATGTAATTGATTTAGACATTTAGTTGGTTCTATAGAATTTTTTTGTCTGTCACGAATTGGAATTCAACATGACCTTATATCAAAGCTTTTTCTCTGTGTTCGTTACCGTGAGATTGAGAATGTCATTGTCTGCTATCCTAACAAATCTAAAGATAAAATTTATTCTACTATATCTATGAATGAAGAATAATTGACAACAAAAATAAATTAATTAATATGAAAATATCTAATTTCATAAAAAGAAAATCCTACTGGATCTAACAAATTACAAAACTGCCCTTTTTAAAGCTCATTTGTTATGCACCGAATCCCTTTCAAATACTTCTCGAAACTTTTGTTAAAGTATTTGCCACCTATAGCTTAGATGCACGCCATATGAATTTGAAATACACTAAGTTTTGATTTGAAATATATGTGTCATGCATCTGTACATGCCCCTAAATGGAAGAACTAACCAGTGTGCTAGAATAAGTAAATGTCCACAAACAGGGTGGTTCATTAAACTACATAAATTTGTAATTTCCTAAATTAATTTCCTTAACTGTACGTAAAACTGCCTCATCAATATCAAAATTCAAAATTGATAAATTCCTAATTTATAGGGTTTCCGTATTCTATCTTATCTATAACACTAATTTCTTAGAAAATCTTCAAATTGAAGGAAGAATAAACAGTGTACGTTTTCAAATTACAATTGAATTTGGCTCAACTTGTATGACCACATATCCATATCTAAAATTTCAATTAAAAATGTCACAAACTTGTAATTTCAACTGTAAAATGTGATCAATATTTTGGGTACATCATTCAAGTTGCAATGCATCATCTCCCATAAATCTTTATAACTACTCCAAAATTATAATAATTTCATAGCGTGATGTAAAGCCAACAAAAGGATTTTAGTAGCATAAGAATAAAAGAAGTGTAAGCTCTCAAGATCCATGAAGGCAAAAGCTTTTTCAACCACAACAATCTGGTTGAGAGTTAGCCGTGGTTTCATGTTGGCTAATGTCGGTTATCGTGCCATATAAACTTCACCCTTGTAGCAATGACCTACACCATTTTCACCAAGAATAGCATATAAAATTATGATTCAATCATATGAGTTTTAATGGATTTGTCATCTTTTACGATGTATCCAAAATCATAATAGATTTATGATGCATATAATGGGGTATGCTATATTCAATTCCATAAACATTTTAAATCTTGTTGTCAATAGATGTGATTCACTTGCGTGTGCTCTTCCGATCTTACCCATCAAACATGAGGAATGGTTATCAATAGACGACCAATATGCAGTCAGTAGTTTCATGGAGATAGTTCTATAAACATCAGTTCAAAGAAATAGTGTTTGTTATAAGAAATTTAAAATGATGTTTCTTGAGAGAATTACATTTATTTAAATGGTGAAAACATGTTACTCCTGTGCATAAGCAGGACTTGTTTCCTTGAATAACTTTTAGCTTTAATAGTAAATAAATATAAAGAAGAAACTTGACTTCATGAGTCAGAGAAGCCAATGTCACTAAAACATCTTTCCCAAAAAAAAAAAAAGAAGAAAGAAAGAATTGTTGAAGAAAGCCACTATCCCCAAAAGTGGAACATAGTTTTTTTTCCAGCACCCATTAAAAAATTGATTTCACAGGTTGAAGAAATTGACCTTAACAATATGAAACATGGGTTAGGAAAATATCGGATTTATAAATCACCAAAACTGACACAACATACTCACACAATCATAGCCACTAACCGTTCCAAATTAGCACACCTTTGGCGTACACAAACACCCACTTGTTGGAAGTTGGAAAACACACACATCAATTTAACAGTAAAAAATTTAACATGGTTCAAATAATTATTTTATTTAATAATTCAATCTCAAGGAAAAACTACTTTAAATGTATTTCCTATGTCATTATTATAACAGTATGTAAATGTAATAAACAACAAAATAAGTTAAACAACAATCTTATTACAAACAATTGTTAGAACCAAAGCAACTTTATATCCTACAAAAGCATTCTTAAGGTATTGGCTTTCTTACCGTGAAACATCAAATTATAATGCCAGTGTCCAGCTCTTGTTAAATTGATTGCTTACTACTCTGTATCAAACCTGTTGATAACAAATATCAAAATAATCCAAAAGTACTGACATAAACAATATTGTTTTAGTGTTTGAATGCCACGTGCCCGAATAGCTGGATGTCTTCTTCGTTGGGGGGGGGGGGGGGGGGGGGGGGGGGCCCCCCTCCCCCCCCCCCCCCCCAAAGATACTGACTATTTCACAGAAACGGGAAGAGATATTAGATAAATAATTAGGGGGGCTCAAATATGCGCACAGAGGGGTTGATGGGCTGTGAATCCTTATTCAACAAGAAAGGAACTGCCCTTTATAGTGCAACCAACATGACTACAATCGAATCTCGAGCCTACCCAATTAAGTTCCAAATCAGATGAAAAACAAATCAAAAAATTAGATACAAGATAAGATAAGGAAGAACTAAAACCCTAATACTAAGGGAGGTTGATCTTTACAACAGCATAACAACGGCCTTATACTAACCCCTTCAATAATCGGCCAACCTTCCCATCGAGATTGATAAATCTCGTCTGTCAATTAAGATGCTCAAATCACGTCAGATATACACAAAACCCATCAAGATACAATCAAAGATAAGAAGACAAGGATGAAGAATTTAGACCCGAGTCGAATTTGAATTGTAGAAAGCCTAAGTTTGAATGTGCAGATCCGGTATGGCAAGAGCAAGAGCATCTCCAATGGGTAGTCCAAAACTTGGGTTGTGTAGACAAGGGAGATAGAGAGAGTGATTATTTTAATTGAATGTTAGTAGAAAGAGGTGTAAGAAAAAAGAGAGGGAAAAGTAAAAAAAATGAGAGAGATAGATAGAAATTAAAAAATAATGATAAAATAGTAGTAATAAAGTCTTGAATGAAGGTCTAAAAATAGACCTTACGCGGAATACAAAAGAGGAAAAATGAGGAAAAAGTAGTGGAAATAAGAGAAAAATGATTAAAAGAAAAGGAAAATAAAAAAAATATGAGACTCAAGATTTTTTTTGTTCCTCCGTCTCTCTTCTTAGATCACACTCAAAGACCATGGTGGATTGTGGTTGTGATGTGGAGGAGAGAGATAGAGAGAAGATTATTTTAAATATATAGGAATAGAAATAGGCGTAATAAAAAAGAGCTGGAAAAATAAAAAATGATTGGAGAGATGGAGATAAATTAAAAAATAATGATGAAATAGTAGTGGAGATGGTGGAGATAAATTAAAAAATAATGATAAAATAATAGTGGAGATAAATTCAAAAATAATTATAAAATAATAGTCGAGATAAATTAAAAAATAATGATAAAAATGAAAAATGAGAAGAGAGATAGAGATAAATTCAAAAATAATAAAAAAATAATAATGAAAAGGGTGGAGGAGAGGGTCTACTAGTGGACCTAACACGGGACACTAGGGGGAAAAAGTGAGAAAAAATAATGTAAATAAGAAAAAATTGATTAATAAAAAATAAAAATAAATAAAATTATGGGCTGTACGAATTTTTTTTAGGTCTTTCCCTTTCATGTAATGGACATGATCTATTTTTTAAAACATTAGAGATACCCTAAGGTAAGGGAGAGAGTAGGTTGGATTAGAACGCGTTCCTATCGTATTGTCTAGTCTAGTCAAATAAGAAAAATGTTTGAATAAATTAAACGTGGGAACCAGAAAGTCATTTACACCAAACACTTTACCGAATAAGGCAAAAAGACAAAAAAAAACCCCACTTCTAAGATTTTATGTGGGAACTGTGGTACAAAAATACCACATACTTAATTCTCTTTATATATATATATATATATATATATAGATTTTTGTAAAAGAACTCAGAAGACTTGAACATGTGACTATTGAGTTTAACAATTAAACTTTAACTATTTTATCTATTTGTTTTATTTATTAATCTTTTCTATTAATAAATTAAAATATCAAATCTGAAATATCAATTTTAAAATAAATTCTAATACATTATAATTTGTTAATTCACTATCTTTACCTTGTGTATTTTTGAGTTTAATATTATTTGAATTTTTTAATATATTTTACATTTTTTTTGAATTTGTTAGTTTTATTATTATTATTATTTTTTAAACGAGGCAGATAATATATAATTTTTTTTATTAGTATATATATGTACGAAGGATTATATGTAAGAATGTATACTGTCTTTTAAATTAAGTTAAACTTTACGATTATTAAATCTATTGAGCTTATTAATTCAATTAATATATACATGTGTTTTTATTTCTTTTACAAGAGATGTAAATATTATTCATTTATATTTACTTCCACCTTGCAACGCACACGGGCGGTGAACAAACAAATTTTACCTCCCTACCGTCCAACATAAAGCTTCGTACGCATCCCCTACAACTCATCAAATATATGAACCCACACAGATTTGTAGTTGCGTTTATGAAAAAAATTCATAAGAAAAAGAGGAACTGAAAAATGGAAAATCCCTCGACGGAAAATCTTATACTGGTGAAGCGGGAATCCGACGGTGTGGCTTACGTAATCATCAACCGCCCCAAGTCACTCAACTCCTTGACCCGAGCCATGATGGTTCGTATGGCGAAGGAGATCAAGAGCCTATCATCCGATGAGTCGGTTAAAGTGGTTATACTATCCGGATTGGGTCGGGCCTTCTGCTCCGGTGTTGACTTGACTGCGGCGGAGGATGTGTTTAAGGGAGATGTAAAGGATTTGGAAACCGACCCGGTTGCCCAGATGGAGCGGTGCAGGAAGCCAATAATCGGAGCCATAAATGGGTTTGCAGTCACTGCCTGGTTTGAGATTGCATTGGCTTGCGATTTCTTGGTGGCGTCTAAAGAGGCTAAATTCATGGATACTCATGCCAGGTTCCCAATTTGTTATTTTTTAATCTGCAGTTATGAAACTTATGGCTTATGTGCATGTTAGGTAGAGAGTAGCTCTTAATTATGCAGCAACTGGAATTCTATCCACGGTTGTATCTGGATTATTTATTTAAAGTAATTTATTTTTGGTATGGAATTGTAACTTTTATTGAAGGTCCGACTTCATTTAAGAAGTACAGCATTGTGCATGAAAGTCTACTGTCATGTTTGCCTGTATCTTAATGTAAATATGTTTCATTTGTTGTTTAGCCCTCTACTAGGTATTTTGAAGCACGCTATTATTTAGCTGGCACAGTCTTCAATTATCAGCAAAATCTTAATGCTATGAGCTTATTTTGTCATTAACCTTAATATAATTGATGAACCTTAAGTATTTGAACTCATGTTTTGAAAGTTAATTATAGTTGATGAATTATGTAATTAAGATCCTGCGGAATTTTTGAGAATAGGCATTTCATTGTTACCAAAATGAAATCGTCAACTTTAAGGATCTCCCAAGTAGAAGGGGTTTTAGATAGCAGGACAGGGGAAGGGGGAAGCAACCCTGAGTAGCAGGGGTTTTTGGAAGCAGGGCTGGGAAAGAGAGGAAACAACATGATGGAAAAGAGGGATGAGATGCAGGGTCAAGAGTAGGTGCTTGAAGAAAAAGACAAGAGAAAGGCGATGATGGTTTAAGCTTATATAGGCAGCCTAAGTTTTCATAAATAACCATCTCTGAATAGAGCCTGGCATAAATAACCATCTCTGAATAGAGCCTGGTTATCTGTGCTAAAATTCATGAATGAATATGGTACAATTTTATCAGAGATTTGGAAGAAAAAATCAATTGCTTGAGGTCTATCAATTTTTTATTTGCAGATCATTAAGTTTTTATGTGAGAAAACAAATAATGGTGCACTTATGTGATGAACTTGTCAGAAAGTTGGCAGATTAATCTTGTAGTTCCTTTATATCTGGAGACTGGAAGAAAATATTTAAGTTTTCGTAACATTTGGATTGACAGTGCTTATGCTATGGAGTTCATGGCAGGTTTGGGATATTTCCTTCTTGGGGTCTATCTCAGAAGCTGTCTCGCATAATTGGGCCTAGTCGAGCACGTGAAGTGTCTTTGACTGCAATGCCTGTAACTGCTGAACAAGCTGAAAGGTGGGGACTGGTGAATCACATTGTTGAAGGAAATGAACTCATGAAGAAGGCTCGACAAATTGCAGAAGCCATAATTAAGAATAACCAAGATTTGGTACTGAGGTATAAATCAGTTATCAACGACGGATTTAAACAAGACTTGGGTCATGCACTTGCTTTTGAGAAGGTAAGGTTTTTATTCATTTTGTCTTTGTTGATGGGCTATTGTTGTTTTTGTTGCTGCTACTATTATTATTATTTTATTAATTTTTCTACCCATGATTGTTTCCTCTTCTTTGCTGCTCTCTACCTTTAATTTGATTTGAACTTTGTTGTTGACTAGTTGTCTTAAAGATCTGAGGCCACAAACGAAGTTAACCTCTTTTCTCGACTATTTCTTTGCTAGTGATAAGTTTCTTCAGGGTAAACGTATTTAGTTACCTAACTTGTATTGTTGCTTCACACTGGTACTGAACTTCTATGTTCCAGTTAGTCATTTGATTCAGTTTAGGCACTCTATTGTTGTCTGCTAAATCAGAAGAGATCGTCACATGGCTATGACTAACACACTGCTAACATAACATGAGTGACGATTAATGAAAAGTATGACGTCGTATAAAATATGGTTAGTACATTGTTTTAATTGTCTAGTTTGAGAAGGGTTGTGTCATTGGACTACTTATGCTTTCAAAATATGCTTTCCTGAAATAAAAATAAATAAATAAATAAAAGTGAAGATTATACAGCCTCTCCCCAACAGTCCCACTACTCCAGTCATCTGTTCCAGCACGCAAGAACTTCTGTAATTTAACACGTATAAATAGACAAAGTGCTTAAATTGTAATAAAATGAAAAATTCAGCAATATAACCTCAAAGACCATGTAATATATATAGTTAAGGAAATAAATTATAAGAAGTTGTGTGGATGTTAAAATAAAATCAGGCAAGATTATGCACTGTTTGGGGAAGCTTCTAGTTTTGCTTTTTGAGAAGACTTTCTGAAGGATACCCTAGGCAAATATTCTCTAAAAGCTCTTCTCGTTACCCGAATTACAGAAAATTATCCAAGTAGATTGTTAGTCTGAAAAAGCCACAATTAGACTTCTAAAATGCTATGCCAAGAAGGCCCTGATAATGGTAGCTAGTGTCATGTACTCGAAGCTTGTTTAAGTTGCAATGAATCCTCAATCCTGGTTAAAAACTCACTCCTCTGTCTTTATAATTTGCAGGAAACGGCTCATGAATATTATGATGGGATGACGAAGGAGCAATTTAAGAAAATGCAGGAATTCATAGCAGGTCGGAGCTCAAAGCAACAGCAGTCAAAATTGTAAATTTATAAGTCAACATTTTCAGTAAAATAAATTCAGTATGCAAGGAACTAGAGTTATGGTTGACAATTGTTTAAGAAAACTATTCCAGGGTCTGAATCCTATCTCATTGAGTCCCTCATGAGATGCTTCAAAGGTTGAACCAAGACAACAATGGTAGTATGGTACTTGCCCATCTAGTCTTGCAATTTTTGGAGATGTTATTACTGGTCTTCACTAGCTTCTTGGGCTATGTATTGATTTATTTTTTCTTGTTTGCGTAACATAACTTAATTCATTATGAATATCTTGTTCTGAACGTGGAGGGTTTCTGTTTATATTTCTGCTTCTTGTGAAAATGTTTTATGATGAAACAGGAAGTTAACTTAGAGTTCTGAGAGTGAACTAGTTGACTGTGAGCTGAGCACCTAGCGCGGACGGAGAGTGAACTATTATGGATAATTATAATATCACTACATTCTTTTTACAGTATGTACTATAATCTTGATGCAAAGATAACTTTACTCACACTGCTTCATTTATTAGACCGCATTTTATTTGCATTTGAGGTCCCAAATATTTGTTGTTCACAGCACTTGTATTTCAAGTAGATTTTCAGTGACAATGAGAAGCACTATTAAAATTGTGATAATCCACCAGTACTGATTTCCGTTCAGATTGTATTTCCGGCCGTAAGTAACATAATTTATGATTACAACATCAACAGTGGAAAATTTTCAAAAACCTCACGGACATTTTTTAACAAAACTTCCCATTTGTGTTGTACATGTGGATACATGCCATGGGTATTTTAAAGACACGTGGCGTGTATCTGCATACGTCACACGGGGAGGGAGGTTTTGGTAGAAAACCTTCAGGAGGTTTTGAAAAGGGGACTCCGTTGACAATTTGCAGACACCAAACTGAAAACTATACAAACTGGGTAAATGGAAGCTTTGTGCTTGAGTTTTATCAAAGCACGACATTGAGAGCAAAATTATTGAGTGCCATTTTCGAGGGATTTAGCTTGGTATATTAAATTATATTACGTGAGGAGACGAGCTTAATTTTATTTATTTTATATTTTTTTAATAGGAAGCTTAAATTACAAGTGTATTTAAATAAATACATTACATCTCTTTATATTTTATTTGACTTATCATTATATATAGATAGATACACACATGCGCACGCATGCTAGAGTTCTTTTCACATTAGAATTGTAACTTCTAATATTCAACTATTTCATTTCATCAGAAATTAAAAACCGGCCTGAGAAACCTGTCTATAACAAAAGTGAAGTAATTGATCATTCAACATGACACCAGGTACAAGATTTCATATGTTTACTATTCATGACCACTCTTGAAATTTTAGGGTTTAATTATTTATCTTGTATTATTCTGATTCGATGATGAACCCTTCATTTTATTATGATTTTGTAGAAGAAACAATTTTCAAAATATATTTTCACTTTGTTTATGATCAGGTTCAGTTCGGTTCAAAAATTTTGATGTTGTGCCGGAGGCAGTGGATCATTACTACAGCAACTCTAAACCATCACAAAAATTCGGTAACAGTACAAATACTACTCTCTATCGGAAGATCATGAAAGAATGGAGAAGACTTGAGCAAGATCTTCCAGAATCCATTTACGTCCAAGTTTACGAGGCTAGGATCGATCTGCTCCGTGCCGTCATTATCGGCCCCAAGGCACGCCATATCATAACGGTCTCTTCTTCTTCGACGTACACCTCCCATCCAACTATCCCATAAAACCACCGAAACTGCACTATCACTCGCACGGACTCCATTTGAATCCGAATCTTTATGCTGACGGGACAGTTTGCTTGAGCCTTATTAACACATGGTATGGTAGCCAAAAGGAAACGTGGACACAAAATTCAACTATTCTTCAAGTTTTGGTTTCTATTCAAGGGCTTGTGCTTAACGAGAAACCCTATTTCAACGAGCCTGCCTACAACAGTGTCCAACATAGTGAGAGTTGGTTTTGGGTCAAAGCATCGGCCTCTTATAACAAAAGTGTTTTTATTTTGTCTTGCAAGACGATGCTCTACACAATCCGTAATCCGCCAAAGAATTTTGAGAATTTCGCCATTGAACATTTTCGCAACCATGCCGATTCTATACTAGCTAACGTTAATGCTTGTCAAGATGAACATCGTTCAATCAAGTCAAATGTGATACAGATCCAGTCAGATCTCAAAGAGGTATTTGACATGATATCAGAACCCTTTGTTGATAACTTGAAGAAAATAGAGAAGGTTCAAAAGGCTACATTGGAGTTTGAACAACACTTTGATTATGCTGTTCTTATACTTGGATTTTTCTTGTTGATGTTGTTTTTAACTTTAGCTCTTTTTTTAACACAATATTTGAACAATTTTTAATTGAGATCAAAGTGAAAGGAAATCAAAAGTTTAAGGAACTTCTTTATTCTGTTGAGTTGAAACAAAACACAGACGGTTTATTTAAATATATACAATAGAGAAAACAGAATGTGGAATCTGTTAAACCAACAGAACCTTCTGGACTCTACGACAAACTAACACTCAGTGATACATGACAAAATTAGCACTATAACTAGTTACAACTATATATTCTTCATCCCCCCTCAAGTGGGCAATGATGAAAATCCATCATGTCAAACTTGGACACAAGAAACTAGAAGTGAGGAGTACCCAAGGCTTTAGTGAAAATATCAGCTATTGAAGCTTGGAGGTAACATGGTGATGAATGATGAGACCTTTTTTCAATTTATGCCAGACCAAATGGCAATCTATGTCAAGATGCTTGGTTCTTTCATGGAAAACCTGATTAGCAATAATATGTAAGACAGCTTGGTTGTCACACCAAAGAGGTATTGGTGTAAGAAGAGAAAGATGCAGAGCTTGCATGATATAGGAAATCCATTGAACCTCACATACAGTAGTACTAAGAGCCCAGTATTCCGCTTCAGCCTATGACCTTGAAATAGTAATTTGCTTCTTGGTTTTCCAAGAAACAAGGGCTGAACCAAGGTAAATACAATAACCAGTCACTGTTTTTTTAGTATCAATGCAGATGGCCCAATCCGCATCACTGTATGCTTGAAGTTTAAAATTAGAATTTGCTAGATAGAATAACCCCTAATTAGAAGGACACCCTTTGAGATACTTTAAAACATGAACAGCTGCATTACAGTGTGATTGGAAAGGATGGTTCACAAATTGGCTAAGTTGTTGAACAGAAAAGTGATGTCTGGACATGTAAGATCGAGATAAAGTAATCTACAAACTAATCTTCTATAGCTATCGGACGCTGTTAAAGGCTTGCCATTGTGTGCTGTGAACTTAAAACCTTGAGAAAGTGGTGAGGAAAAAGGTTTGTAACCTGACAAACCAACATCTTGGATGGTATCTGAGATGTATTTCTTCTGATTAAGGTAAATGCCATCTTCAGTTCGAGCTATCTCTAAACCCAAAAAATATATAGTTAGCCCCAAATCTTTAATGGTAAACAATGCATCTGGATATTTCTTGAGCTGTAGTACGTTATCAATAGAGAGACCTGTCACGAGAACATCATCAACATAGACTAGAAGTGCAAGAAAACTGTTCCATTTAGATTTCACAAACAAGCAATAATCATGAGAACATTGAACAAAACCATAAGCAAGAAGTTTATCACAAAATTCAGAATTCCATTTCCCTGAAGCTTGCTTCAACCCCTACAAACTTCTTTGTAACTTACACACTTCACCAGATTTGACTGGAATATACCCTTCAGATGGTAACATGTACACTTCCTCTTCAAGAAATCCATGTAAAAAAGCATCATTAATATCTAGTTGATGCAAAGGCCAACGTCGAAAATTTGCAAAAGCAATAAGAATTCTTACTGTTACTAACTTAGCCACATGAGAGAAACTGTCATTATAGTCTATGCCTTGAACCTAATGGTACCTGTTTGCTACTAACCATGCTTTATTTGTGCTATCAGTGTCATCTGGGTTCAGTTTGATCTTGTAAACCCACTTACAGCCAATTGCCTTCTTGCCTGAATGTAAAAGTGTTATCTTCCAACTGTTATTAGCTTCTAAAGCAGCCATCTCTTTCGCCATTGCCTCTATCCATTCATTATGTCTACTGGCTTGAGAATAAGAAGTACGCTTCTGCAATTTAGAAACATTGGCAAGAAAAGATACATATGCACTACTAAAAGATGGAGAAACATAGTAGGGAAATGTAGGAGGAGTGTGTCTAGAACTAGTAGGATGTGGACATGTTTGAGAAAAGCTGACTGTTGCTGGTTGATCAGAAAAGGCTGAATATGTAACAAAATCTTGTAACCGATAGGATTGGGTTTTAAGTCTGAAACTCCTTTTTGGTAATATTTGATTAAGTTCCTCCCCTGTTGGTTCACCAACATAACTTGAGGACTACTATGTTCTTCAGGATTAGTATAAATCATTGTTTCAGAATTCTTCTGCAAATCAGTCTCCAAAGTGTATAAATTGTCACCCAATCTGTCAGGTTCTAAAGTAAATGGAGACAATGGGTCTGTAATAGCACCATTATCAGGAGTATGTGGTAAGAAAGGTGATTGTGGAGGTGAATGATGGTTCTGGACATGTGGTAGTTCTGTGAGTGGATAAGCTAAATCAGAGATAAAGTTAAAAGAATATCAGGTGTTTCAGTAACTGTTTGGTAGAAAGGAAAGTGATGTTCAAAGAATCGGACATCTATAGAAATAAGTGTTTGATGGCTTGACAAATCATACAAATTATAAGCTTTCTGTCCTATTACATATCCAATGAAGATGCATCACTATGCCCTCGGTGAAAATTTATCTATATGAGACTGTGGATTGGTAGTATAACAAAGACATCAAAATGGCTTTAATTTGGAATAATCAGGTTTGAAGTTATAAAGGAGTTCAAATGGGGTTTTCCAATTAAGCATAGATGAAAGTAGTCTACTTATTAAGTAGGTAGCAACCAAGATGGAATGAGACCAAAATTTGAGAGGTAGATTAGCTTGGAACAAAAGAGCTCTAGAAATTTGAAGTAAGTGCTTATGCTTTCTCTCCACCACACCATTTTATTGTGGAGTGTAAGCACAACTCTTTTGATGTAGGTTGCCATTACTATGTAATATGTAATAACTCCTGACATTCATGGCCTAAAAACTCCATCCCATTATCACTCCTTAGGTGCGTCACCTTTTTTCCAAACTGTGTATCCACCATTCGAAAAAAACCATCTAATGGCTTTGGGACTTGATTTTTATGTGTCATCAAGAACACCCATGTAGATCTACTATAGTCATCCACCAAGGTATCAACATGCAACAATTCAAAAGTGGAACATGTTTTAATAGAGCTAATGGGAAAGGGTACACGGTGTTGTTTAGATTTATGATAGACATCACACTCTTGCATGTGAGAAAGTTCAAAATTGGTACAAAGAGGTTTCAAAAAACTCAAATGTTGCACGACAGTAGAATATACACGTCCAAGCCTCTTATGCCAATCAGTAAGGGTATTATTACAACTAGGAATAGAAGGTAATTGCATATTACAAGAAGCAGAATTTTGTAATCTAAATTTATTACAAGCAAGAAATTTTTGTAGAAAATGAACACTGATCTGTGGAGCAACAACATTATGTTTATTAAAGAAGTCCAGATCAAGGAGAGAGGCTCGATTGAGAATGTAGAGCTTTCCAACCAACTTCCCAACAGCTAGTAATTTATCACTCATTAGGTTTATCACTCATTACGTCCTACAGTAAGCAGTAGTTTGGATAAAAGATACATTTCAGTTAGGAGGTTTGGGCAAGTTCAGCTACAGAAAAGAAGGTTATACTTGAAACTAGGTACATAAAGAACTTTGGTGAGTTTGAGTCTTTCATTTAAGGATACTTCTCTAATGTGTGAAACTGGTTTAATAGACCCATCAGGTAAGAAAACTGGTGTGTTGATTTTAACATGTTTATAACAACTCATGAGGTCTAATATAGTGCACATATGGCTACTAGCCCCTGTATCTAAAATCCATGAGCTATATTCTAAATCTCCTAACACAGTAAAGGCATAATGATAATTCTCTAAAGTTTTCTTACTAGCAAAATCACCAAAATGTGCAAAATTGACATTGCTTCCATTGCTTCCAACTCCTTTCAACTTCTCATCCATGTATCTTGCAATTTCTTGCTAAATTATGCTTGCCATATCTACAAATGGTCCAGTCTGCAGAGGTGCTTTCTTATTACTATTCTCTATGTCATAACTCAAAGCAGTTATAGCCAGGTTAGCCACTGATTTTTCCTTCTGCTCATTCAACTTTTTGTAGCAGTCTCGGTAGCCATAGATCCTGAAACATTCATCCATTTCATGGCCATTGGTTTTGCAATGCTCACAGTAGAGTTTGGCCCTTTCTTCTTTAGTCTTCTTCTGGTTTCCTTTACCTTTCCCCCATTCCTAGTACCAGAACCACTACTTTCTTTTGTAGAATTTCCTTTTCCGAATCCTGATGTGTTATTCAGCATGGCAGCATTCTTCGGTGACTCTAGAAATGCTTAATTCGCAATTCTCTATTTTTAAACTCGCAACACCATTAAGTAAGCTTTATTCAACATTGGCAATGGGTCCATAAGCAAGATTGAGCTTCTAACATTGTCATAACTGTCGTTTAATCCCATCAGGAACTGAAATAGTTTGTCATTCATATCCATTTCCATCATTTCCTTGGCTGTTCCGCATATGCTGGTAGGTAGAGGCAATAAACTCCTATATTCATCTTCAACTTGGTAAAATATACCATCACCGAAGTGTTTCCCTGAGTCAAAATAGATATTTCTCTACATAATTGGTACATCGTAAGACCATTGCACTCTCCAAAATGCTGCTCTAAATCATCCCACAACTCCTTAGCTGAATTCACATATAAAAAGGCATCGACCAACTCCCTAGACATTGAATTAAGAATCCACGACACAACCATGTAATCAACCTTCTTCCAATGATTATAATTTGGGGAATCCTCATCTAGTGCTTTAATTTTCCCATTTATAAACCCTAATTTGGTTTTAACCCACAAAGTAATTCGCATAGACCGATTCCAAGACTGAAAGTTCATATCTATCAACAGATTTGATACCGGTATCATCCCATGGTGATCAGATCCTTGTAATTGAAGTAGATCATCCTGGCGATTTGCATTTTACTGTTTATTTGCTCCTTCGAGTTGATTTCCGCCACTACCGTCGATGACATTCCTAGCAACATTGGCTCTTCCCACCATGATTCATATCCTCAAGAACTTGTGCTCTAATACATGAACAATTTGTAATTGAGAGCAAAAGT
Organism: Nyctanthes arbor-tristis; assembly: GCA_963692815.1. Lineage (NCBI taxonomy): Eukaryota > Viridiplantae > Streptophyta > Magnoliopsida > Lamiales > Oleaceae > Nyctanthes > Nyctanthes arbor-tristis. The sequence continues at coordinate 15,024 of CAVNYN010261928.1, forward strand.
GAAAGGAAATCAAAAGTGAGAGGAATTTCCTTATTCTGTTGAGTTGAAGCAAAACATATACAGTCTAGTCACATATATACAATAGAGAAAACAGAATATGGAATCTCTTAAACCAACCGAACCTTCTGGACTCTATGCCAACTGTGAGTTCAAATGACAAAACTAACACTCACTGACAAATGACAAAATTAGCACTATAACTAGTTACAACTACATATTCTTCATTATTTTTGAGAAAAGGTGATTTTTTGGAGACCGTCTGATTGAGAATTCAAATATTTTAAGCAAGCTATAAGTAAAAGAGTTTGAAGAAAATTGATTTGTAGAGAAAATATCTCTAGAACAAGGTATATTACCAAAGAAGGGGACATATGTCTTTTGATACTGAGCCTTCTCCTGCAAACAGGTCAGAACTTCATAAAGGACAGGCTATTCTCCTCGATGCTCTTGCTGTGGAAGATGAATTCTTGAGATAAAAAACTAGGGTCAATTGGATTAAAGAATGGGACAACAATATCAGGTATTTCCATGCCAAAGTTCAAAACAAGAGAATTAAGAGTAGAGTAAATAGCATTCTTCATGAGGGGCAAGATATTGATTCTGAAAACCTGATTAGGCAGACTGCTATTGATTTTTTCACAAAGTTGTACACTTCTGAGCAAAGTAGCATTGATGAGAAACTCTTTGAGTGTATTGAGCCTTGTGTTACACTTGAGGATAATAGTGAAATGCTAAGCCCTCCTACTGATACTGAAATAAAAAATGCAATGTTTCAAATGGATAAAAATAAAGTTGTTAGACCTGATGGGTTTAGTCCATACTTCTTTCAATCTTGTTGGGACATTATATGAGAGGAAGTGTGTAGGGCTGTTAGCGATATCTTTAAAGGATAGTTTATGCCTAGAGGATTTTCTTGTACCACTGTCAGCCTTATACCAAAGAAAAAAACTCCCACATGCTGGAAAGATTTTAGGCCTATTAGCTTGTGTACTGTCTTCAATAGGCTGACCTCCAAAGTCATTATTGGTAGGCTGACTCTTTTTCTCCCAAAAATCATCTCTCGCAATCAAACTAGATTTGTTCCACATAGGGACATAGCTGACAATATTCTCCTTGCTCAGGAACTCATCTTCAGTTAGATAAGAAAACCAGAGGAGGAAGCATGGCTTTAAAGATTGATATGGAGAAAGCTTATGATCGGATTGAATGGAGCTTTTGTACAAAACCCTTGAACGCTTTGACTTTTCTAGAGAGTGGATAGAAATGATTATGAAGCAGATATCTAGATGTTAGTTTTCTGTAATGATCAATGGAACAAATTCTGGATTTTTTTCAATCTTCTAAGGGGCTGAAACAGGGAGACCCCATCTCACCAAGCCTTTTCATCCTTACTGCTGAAGTCTTATCTAGAAACCTAAATAAGCTTTTTCAACTTAAACCTGGATATAGATACCTTTATAGAGGAAGGATACCTATATCCCATCTTGCTTTTGCAGATGACCTTCTCATCTTCTGCAATGGATCAAAAAACTCTATCAGGGCCATTCAAAAGCTTCTATCTATTTATGAAGAGAGTTATGGACAGAGAATTAACAAAGGAAAAAGTTCCATTTTGATTTCCAAAAATGTGACTAGAGAAGCCAGGGAAGAAATCTCCCAGGCCTTAGGTTTGAAATTAGAAAAACTCCACATCATATACGTTGGAGCCCTTTTGTATAAAGGTAGAAAAAAGTGCACTTGTTTGATAAGATGATTGATAAAATCAAGAGCCATACTAGTGGGTGGGAGAGAAAAATCTTATCTAGTGGAGGAAGACTCACCTTTATCCAAAGTGTTTTGGCTGCTACCCCAACATACT
>CAVNYN010261940.1:0-11105 GCA_963692815.1 Nyctanthes arbor-tristis
ATATTTTAGACAAGTATAAGGTAATTATCTTTTTATTTTATTCAACTATTGAACTCAAACCTAATATCACAAAGAGAAATAAAAGAAAGGGTATACTAAGAACAGTTTACTTTTTACCTCTACCAGTTACACTATTTTGACAACTAGAATCAGGCTAGAATCTCATATATGCAAAAGGCACTTCACATGCAAAAAACTAATGATAATCACAAAGATGATAGTCAGCGGCAGCGCCAAACTTTTGAAACTCGGGGTTAGGATCATCAACAAAAATATTTTTGAGAAAGCAAACAACGGCCAAACAAAATGAAATTTTGAAAAAAAAAAAAATGCTCAACATATTAAAAGTTCTAGTGCCGACGACCACATATGATCGATCAAAATATTTTTCGAAGATGCTGGGACTGCATTCTTTGGTACTGACTGTTGCAATTTACTAAAAATGTCATAACTTGTTCTACATATGTCCATTTGATACAAAACTAAATTCTAGAGTTAGTAACTCAAAAGTGCCATAATTCCCCATTGAAAACGTGGTAAAATTTAACTCATACTTCACAGAAAATTTCCATAATTCCCCATTGAAAACGTGGCAAAATTTAACTCATACTTCACAGAAAATTTTTACATTTGCAGGCAAAAGCCAAAAAATGAAAAAATAAAAAAACAAAATTAATAATTGGCAGGGGAAAAAGTGGATTCTAGATTTTTTTTTTTTTTGGTGGGGTTTTTTTTTTTTTTGGGGGGGGGGATCCAGGCCCTCCAATTGGTCCCCTTCCCCCGCCACTGATGATAGTGTTGATAATAATATTGAATTTAAAGGCAACATTTGAATTAGAAATTCAATAATTTTGCTCAAAAACACTAAAAGAACAAGGTTGGAAGGAAACGAGGAAGTAATGCAGATCCACAATATAACTAAGCGATAAAAGTACGACTGTAAACAGCAGAAGTTTCTATGTAGAAATTAGGAGAAATAGACCTCTTTATGACAACCCACATAAAATTTTCCTCAAAGAAAATAAAGAAGTCTTTCTGTGTTAGGACTGAGATGCAATCTCATCAAGCAGTACAGTGAAGAAAAAGTAGAATTAACTCACATCTTTAAGAACTGGAGCAGGTAAATAGCATATGTATTGACCATCTGGATGCCTTTCACATCGCTAAACATTATAATCCGACTCAGAGTAGCGTAAAAAAGTGATCTCGTTAGTTGTAGGAACAACTCCATCCTTCAAGTATCTTTGCCCAAGAAAAGCATTAATGACACTTGATTTGCCAGAATTGATCTCACCCTGAGGATGTCAATATGAGAATCTCATGTAAGTTCCTAGGCAGCCTAAGAAACATACAATAAAAATTGAATTGTTTACAAGTATGTTAAGCTTTTGAAGTGGATAACAAAAATACAAAGATAAGATGGTGAGATATGATAATCATTTAATCAAATTGCAATTTTATTTCCAACAATATAAATCATGGTTAGAAACCTGGATCATCAGTGTGCTATCCTAATAGAGATGAAAAGAATATGTTACTAGGATTGCAACCATGGTAGTAATTATTTATGATGAAAAATTATCTCTTCATATCTTTAAGCTCTTGTTTTGGCAGTAGATTATAACCAGTTTAAACTATAAATTGATAAAATGAGTCTTGGATCAGTAGTAGTACTTATGGATCCCATAAGATGTGTGGATAAAAATTGAAGTTTGACCAATGAAGCTTATCTTTAATAGGCACAAAACAGATTTCAAGTTTGTTCCATTTTATATGTGCTGAATAAGCATGTGCCTACAGACACATAAAGGATAATTATCCTTCAAGCGGAACCATGTCTCTCTTAAGCCCACATTATATCATAGCAGCAGTTATATACAATAATACAAGTATACATGATGATATTATGTAAGAAACAAAATATATTATAGACCTTAGCACTTCCGAGAGAGAGAGAGAGAGAAAGAGAGAGAGAGGTGGCCAAAAAAAAGATTGAACAAGTAAATGATAACTCCTAGACAACTGAAGTAATCAAACAACAATGTTACAAACATTAGTTAATGGCATAATGCGCAAAGTGCTCCCACCTTCGTTTCCCCAGCACTCATACATCTAACTCTATTTGGATAATAACAAAATTTCATATACAAATGCAGACAAGTATTAAGTATCAGTCACTTCTGAAGGCAATGCATGTCTAGTACTTGCGAGTTCAAGTTTTCCTTTAAACTATAAATATCTTTTGATATTAAATAAGAAGCTTGGAATATTTGGAGGAAACCAGGTTGTCTCACTTAGTTATTTAGTGATTTTTTGTTTGATTTATCCGCTTATTCTTTAGGTATGATTACATATCTCTTCATTAGAGACATTGAAAACTGATAGGCCAAACTTTTAAATAATTAGATTAGATCCAGCTAGACAATCGGTTCAATCAAGTTGAAGAGAAAGAAAGTGCAGACCCAGGAAGTGCGAAAAACAGAACAAAAGAGTATGAAAAAGATACCATTGCCCTAAGTTCTAAGAGTTTTAGCCCTCATAAAAATGTAAACTGGATATCAAAGAGCAATTTCAGTTGTAGCCTTTTTATAAATTTATTTAAACATTACAAATAAAGTAGTTCCTATGTGAATATTCCCATATCTCTGCTGTTTAAAGAACACCATATCTAGACGTAAACCTCTAATCATTGTGACCTTTAAAATGAAAGGTATTCTCCACCTGATCAAGATCCAAGTGGGTATTGCAAGTATTTTGTTTATGCATAATATTTTTACTTTCTGAAGAAAATCCCTCATAAAATTTGAAAATTTCATAAAGCATACCAACTATTTAAAGTAAAAGGGAATCATGTGAATTTAAGAGCTAATACCCATGTACATCCGTGCAACCAGAATTGGTTGGAGTTCAGCACACAATTACCACTATAACCAGAAAAAATGGCTCATCAAGTTGAGAAACAGCATCTCTGAGAAGTGAGATTTCGCCCATCTGCCATTTAAGGTCAAGGTCACAAAGATTAGCTGTAAGCAAGGACACCATTCAGAAAGGAAAATTATCAGAAAAACTACATCAACTACCAAATTTTAGCAATAAAAGATCACCAGTGGTGCGGCTCTTTTGACAACGTCTATAGGTTCAAGCAGAATAGCTCTCTCTTTTTCAATGAACTGTTGCTCCTCCTCTTCCAATTTTGTAAAGCCAGCTGTTCCCTCCTTACCAGGAAATCCATTATCAGTTTCCAATGTTTTGAGCTTATCAGTACTTTGATTTCTTTCCTCTGCCGTCCTACTTGATGCAGAGTAATCGTTAAACAACTTTTTCAAATTACCATATTTGAAAAAGTCCAACTCATCCACTGAAACGACTAAGCCACCAGCTCCTAGTCTTACATAATTGAAAGCAGTTTCATACAATATCTCATCTCCAAGTGAATCAACTGCTATAAAAATTGGAATTTTAACACTCCCAAATGCAGAGTTCACTAGTCCCTCTGAATGGGTATCTCCTCTTAGGCTATAAATAAGAAAATCAGCACCTTCAGAATTACATGCATCTAATGCAGCATCGATACTCTGGACATTTCTTGCCACCAGAGGAAGAACTACAGAATCAGTATTAGAACCCATCATTGTATTCCTTGCAACAATACTAGGAAGACCTGTCCAGATGGAAGCGAGATGCTGATTAACGACATGGTCAATATCAGATTGACAAATCCGAATCCAAATTCTGGAAATGGATAGATATAAAGTTTTGAGATCTAATTGGAACTTAGGGAACAACTAAGGAGAAAGTGAAATCATTTCCCTTTACTTGGTCATGCAAACAATTCAACTGTAAGTAGGATTTATATAAAAATAATAATGATACAAAAAAAAAAAAAAAAAAAATGAATCCATAGACTATCATAGTTTTCTCCCTTGTCAAACTTTAATTTTAGAATGCCATTGGCTTCCAGCTATGAATCTAGTTTCGTTCTCACATGAAAAGATATGTACATAAATCAGCTTTTTCCCCTTGGTCCTTTATATATCCACTTTGCTCTTCCAATTACAAGATTCAGACCCCACCTAATGGGCAGTTACGATATTTCTTACGTTGGTAATAATAATAATAATAATAATAATAATAATAATAATAATACAATAACAACAAAGGACAGGTCGGTATAAGACTATAACAGACTTTCCAATTGGTCGCGTCCAATGTCATGAATTAACATTTCCAAGATTCACTGATCTCATCATAAATTGTCCTTCCAACAGCCAGACACCTTAAGCTATTCAAGCACTAAATCCTTCATTGTTAGATTAATAAACCTGCACATTATATAAGAAGAAAATGCGCATCCAACTATGCACAATTGATCAAGTGAAAATGATAACCTTGATCTGAAAGCAGGACTCCACTGGCATTTACAGCAGATGCAATGTCAACGCGCTCATCAATTAACAAGTAAGCACGGTCCCTAATAACCGACTTCAGCAAACAAGCAGCCTCATAGAGCATTTTGCCACTTGCTCCACCGCCATTAAGCACCACGATTCCAACTCTATTAGAGACTGCATCGTCAATTACATCAAGTACGCTTTTTTCATCTCTTAATACCTCCTCGGAGCTCAACCGGAGCACGAGATTCGGGACTTTGATCTCGGGGCGCTTGTACCCGCCGGGAAATAGAGTTCTCGGGCGATTTTGATTGATTGAGCTTGATACAAAAGATGTGTTGTCTTTGTTGTTACTTGAGGCGGTAGAAAATGCAAAAAACTGACCAGGGGTGAATCGAGGCCGGGATTTCAGCAGCGGAAAGGGGATGAACTTTGGTGGGACGATGAAAAAGTGAGGCGGGAAATGGATGGAGGTTAAAGGGGAGAAAAGTGGTACCACCATAGATGATGAATGCCGGCGGCGTAGTCAGTTGTTGTAGTGGTCGTCGGCGGTGGCGGTGGAGGAGAGAGCCTTATCTATAGTTTGTTCAGCATTTGGGTGGAGTACAGTTTCTGATGAGAGAGTGCGCTTTGGTCCTGCGGTGGCTATTAATTTGAAAATTTGCACTAATGGTCCCCAACCTATTCAATTTTTGGAACGCTTGTCTATTTCAAAAGTTTAACTAAGTACTTGATATTAATTTAATTAAGAATTGGTGACTCATTTCAAGATAGTAAGCATGAAAATCATTTACACACAAATTTATTGACTGGTTTTTTGAGAGGTGATATTTTACCAGTTCCATTCACACGTCAGACGTCTGACAGAGTCCCCACTAAACACACACTTTTCGTGCTCTAATTAGGCAACTCACGTATGAATTGTCCAATCAGAGTCTTTTATTTAATTTTCTCTTACAATGATTGTAGAATTCTTTTTTCAAAATGAATTAATAGGATGTTTGAAAATTAAAAGGTGATTTAAAAAAAAAAAACATCTCTCAAATTAATTTTCAATGGGACATGCTTTGAATATTTTTTTTTTTAACAATCCAATAACTTTTCTTTTATCTTTAACTACACATTCTCTGAAATTCTTTTCCTCAAATTAAAAAAAATAAAAAATCCCTCCCAAACCAAATAACCTGTAAATCGACTTGCTCAAAAAAGTGGAGGAGGCTAGTTGCGCAATATTCGCAAGTACTTTTGGGTGAGTTAAGTGTGAACCACATGTTAAATCCCATATTAATGTTTCCTTTAATTATTATTATATATTATATATTACTATTATATATTTGATAGGGGCCCAGTCACAAGTTTTTCCTTCTTCCATTGTGTGTTAGTGTGAGCCCCGGAGGCATTTGGTAGTAGCGGTTCGTTCTCCTCCTTTTTTTTTTTTTTTTTTTAAATCTTATTATTATTTATTTATTTATTCTAGTAAACACATTAGCGAAAAGAAAAAGGGGAGGAAGAAAGGGAGGGATTATTCAAAATTTCCAGGATTTTTTTCAACAAAAAGACGACTCTGATTGAACCGTAACTTCAATCAATCGTATTAAAACAAGTAATTACTCCGTACATATCCCACCCCTCTTTTCTTTATCGGGAAACGAAACACGAAACTGTTAACCCTTTCGTCTTCACTACAACAAGAGGTAGTAAAAAAAGGCTCTCCAATTTTTCAATTTTGAACCTCTCAAGATCTCATTTTTCTTTTACTGTTTTGTTCAGGATTTTCACCATTATCTGATAAGAAGAAAATGGGGGCAAAAAGGAAGTCTGGAAGGCCGAGGAGTGTCAAAGAGGTGCGTATTAACAAGCAAGGAGTTTTGATTTTCTGGTGATGGTTTTTGCGCTGGCATGCAAGCCTGCTTATAGCATACAGCAGTAATTATGCACTCATGGGTGTGTTTCTTTGCCGTTTTATTAGCTTTTTATGTGTATGATTTTCGGATTACACACGCTACACGACAGTTTGGTTACTGAAATATTTTTGTGTTTTCCCTGAAATTTGATAAAAGAGAAATTTTGGCAGTAAAGATTAGCCCTTTTCCATATTTTAGTCTTGTCTTCTTTCTGTATAGGGAAAAATAGTGTGTTAAGAAAAATGAAATCTCTAGTGTTTCATACAGAAGATTAGTACTTTCCTGCTAAGGGATCGGTACCGGCATTGAGTTTTTGGTACAGGGGTTAGAAATGATACTGTATTTCATGGCCATAATCGTCCTAGAAAAGCAGAGGAATTATTTTGATAATTCATTTTACTTAAGATTTTGAGGATTTCTGAAAGAAACTCCGGTTAATGGTCATTCTCAGCTCTAGGCATTTAGTGCTACAAAAAATTTAGGACTTATAGGAGGAAGAAGCACAATAATGGTCAGATTCTGTAATGTTTATTAGTAAGTGGGTTCTTGTAGAAATTCTTGGCACAGAGATGTGTTTGAATATACTATTTAATCCTATTTTATGGTATGTGTGTGACGACTAGGAAGTAGGAACTAGTTAATGGTGAACTATGAGGAAAATGTTGGGCCATATTGAGTGAGGTAATCTGGGAGAATGTGAAATTTCAAGTTTTTATTATTAGACTCTTTTGGGTAGACTGTAAATCCTGCTGAACCTAGATATGTGTATGTTGAATCATGGTTATGTTTCATTGGTACTTAATACATTCATTTCAGAGTTCTTAGTTTCATGGTTAAAACATATCTGTACATGCTTTTGAAGGGATTCTGACATCTTTGATAACTATCTGAATAGTCTATGTTATCACTGAATAACAGAAGCATTCTGCATTTACAGAAACAGGAAAAGTGAAAAAAGAAAAGCAACAGAGATTGACATAGGTTTATCAAGCACATGTGCAGTACTTTGATTAGCTTGTTATGTTTTCATTAACAGGATACATCACCCAAAGCTTCTTTAGAGACGGAAAATGCTGAGGAAGTGAATTTGCATAATGAAAATTCAAATGCTGCAGATTCTGTCATTGCTGAGGACGCCATACCTTCAAAAGGAAAAAAATCAAAGACTGCGGTTTCAGCTGTCAGGCGATCTACCCGTATTAAAAGTCCTGTACGACCTATTCAGACTGAAACTGTGAAACCTGTGGCTGTGGATCATGTAAATCTTGACGACAATGAAAAAGAAGAAGATGAAGATGAAGATGAAGAATCAAATGTTAAGGAAGCCAGTACCATGCCAATCATAGCTGAAAAGAACGAGGAAGAAAATTTTGACCATCGTGTTCTGCCTACTCGTCAAAATAAATTTAAGGTTGCTTCTCGTCTTTAACTGTTATTTCATTGCTTTTTTGATACATTGCACAAGCTTTAGACCATGTTAGATACAAGAATGGGCAATATTTTAGCTGCTCTTTCTTCCTTATCATTGTCAAATACTGACCAATCCAACTTATCAAGTATGCCAATGTGTATGTTTTCATGAATTTGTCTGCGTTATCAGAATGTTAAAGAGGTCACTGAAAAACCAATTCCGAGCCCCTCTGCTGGCATTAACTACAAAAGCTTGTATTTTGACTCTCAAAAGAAGGTGATCAGTCATTAGAAGTTTCTACTAGATTTAAATCTTTTCTGTTCCTATTTTAACCATATTCTTTTGACGTATAGATTGATATGTTAATGGAGCAAAATTTCAACCTAGTCAAGAAGTTGGAGTTTTGTCGTGGACAGCTTGAAGCGGTACTCTCTAACAGTCCTTGTGTTTGAAACATAAAAGATATGTTTCTTCATTTCGCAAATGCTTGACGCTTACCTGTTAATTTGGCTTGAAAATGGTTGTTTGCAGCAATATGTGGAAGATTTTTACTGACATCAGTTATTTTTGAATTATAATGTTGAGGGACTTGTTCTAATGAGTGTTAATTGGTTACAGTATGAGAAGATGAAAGATCTTTTGGTTAGGCCACAAGAATTGATTTTGATCAACAATTCGGGAAAAGCAATTGAACGCCCAATAAATCTATTGCCTCAAATCATGGCAGGAAATAGCAACACTCTGTGTGATGTTGCTCCCACTGATGCCGATAATGACCTCAACAAATCACCCAAGGAAAGGAAGTACACTCGCAGGGGAAAGAAGGTCAGGAAGTGATATTGCGAAGTGCATGTTTTGATTTCTTTCTGTTACTGCAGCAGTTGTAGTTTAAGTAGCCTTTTAAGTATTAAACTCATGAGTGCAATGTAGTAATGACATGACAGCTTTACTTTCTGCTTGGATGATGTTCTATAAATTTGGAGGGGTTTCTATCTAATGCCAAAGTTCCATTCCTATTTTGTTGTTTGATTTATTCCCTCAGTTTAGTGTCTCATGAATATATGGGGAAGTCGGAGACAATAGTAACAAGATAACGGTAACAATATACATGTGGAACTTTGAACCTGGTCAATTGCACAGGACAGAGGACACAAGGCAATTAGACGACTACAATACGCATATATCCCAAAGACACCTTAAAAGCTCAGAATGGATCATCAAGCCAAGAATCTAATTAGAAACTAGTTCTCTTCTATTGGCACACCCCTTTCGAGAACGAGACCCGAAAACAGGTCCTCAAACATTGATGTCTCAGTAGTTTCTTGGCCGTCTCCCTCCCCAAGACCAAGAGTAGTCCCCGACGAAGTCCTACTTTCTTGATCTTCTAACTCGATTCCCCTTTCAAGAATCAGACCGGAAAATGGGTCCTCGGACTGTAAGGCTTTTGTGATTATTTCTTGGAAAGTAGAAGTACTCCATAATGAACTACCAATCTTTTCATTTATGTCTTCCATTGGGATAGCCCGTTCAAGAACGGTACCCCAAAAAGGGTCCTCAAACAGTGACGTTTCAGTAGTTTCTTGGCCGTCTTCCTCCCCAACATCACGAATGCTCACCGCCAACTTGCCGGTATCCTCATCTTCATGTATGCTGATCTCTATAATGCCACCCGAAAATGGCTTTTCAAACTGGAGATTTCCAGTTAGCTTCTCGTCTTTGAAGAGGCAATGCAGGGAAGATAATATTTGTCTTCCTCCTCATCAAAATGACGGATGTACAGGCCCAAGAAGGGGTCCATCGTGTCACTCACTTTTCGTCGACATACGAAAGTAGTGCGCGGCCTTAGCGTCGTCACTCGATCCGTCCCGCGGTTGAACGCTAAGTCAGCCTTTCACTAGCCCGACCGGTACTAGCACACCGTACTCGGCAACCGAACACACGACTATGACAAGAATGCACCAGAAGTTGGCTAAGAACGCAAACGACTATATACAATTGGCAAACGACATTTACAACGGTTGGACTACTACTTTCTCTCTCTAGCCTCACACTTGGCTCTCTATGCCACAAATGAAGCTCTTGGCCCCTATTTATAGGCTCAAAACCTTAGAACGGACGGTTGAGATCATTTTGATTCAATGGCTAAGATCGACTCTCTAGACCCTTCTACAATTATCTGCAAGACTCTAGCATTATTAGAATTTTCTTACATGGGCCAGAATGTTCTAGGCCCAGCTAGATCAGCCCGGTCCGGACGTTCCACAGCGTTCTAGAACGTTCCACAACATTCTAGCTATTTCCAGCAACGTTCGGCCCCGGAACCTTCCGGAACGCACCCCGTCCAGCATGTCTTTCAAGCTTCCGGAATGTTCCACATCCCTCCGGGTGTGCCTTCCTTGTGGTCGTTTCACTCAGCCAGCCGTACACGTCCCCTGCCTTGTGCCGCGTCTGTGCCTGTTCAGCCTTCGGTCCCGCCTGCGTGCCGTCTCCGGCACCCCGTGTGCGTCTCGGCTTCGCCCGCGTGCTGCCTCCTCGGCCGTGTCACGTGCGAGGCGTGACAATCGTCCCCCTCTCAATTTCCACGCCTTTGAAGAGGCAGGGAACATAATATTTGTCTTTCTCCTCATCAAAATGACGGATGTACAGGCCCAAGAAGGGTCCGTCGTTCCCCTCTCGATATCCACTTCACTAAACCAGAATTTTGAAAAAGCTAGTCTGATCTTGGTCCAGTTTCCCTGAAACCAATCCTTCAGCATTGCCGCCAACCTGGGTGGCGGGCGTCGCCTAAGCATCCGTTCTTGGTAGCATACATTTTGAACACTTCCTTACATACAACTACAATGGGCATATGTGATGGCAATTGGTAGTCTTTTGAGGGAATTTTCTACGTTATTCTTGTCCAAAGTCATTACTTTCTGCAATGAGGGAATTGGTAGTCTAATTATTTATTTATTTACCATTTCTTGTCCAAAATCATTACCTTCTGCAATTTGTTATTCTTTTTTGTTTTGCCTGAGAGCTTTACGCTCATCACCCCCTCCCTTTATTTATTTATTTATTTATTTATTTATTTATTTATTTTTAATAAGATTAATCAACCTGATTAATTTAGCTCTTATATCTCAAATGGACAGGTCCCCTATCCATGGTTAATTTAGGAAATATGTTTATCTAATATCAATATGTGAGACAGCTTAATTGATCACTTTGAATTGGTTACTTATATGCACGTTGTGGGGTTAAAGGCCTACAAACACTAATCCAAAATGACTAATTTAACATATTATAATTTAACATTTTGAAAAATAAATAATTTTATTTTTTTAGAAAAACTTTTTTCATTTTGCATCTTTGTTCAATTGATTATTAGTTACTCTAATTAAGTCATTAATCTTCATT
>CAVNYN010261976.1:0-14794 GCA_963692815.1 Nyctanthes arbor-tristis
TCTCCTTCGTTCTGTCCTACATTCTATGCCGCTTCATCTATTTCAGATCCTTCAGCCTCCTAAGGCTGTGTTGAAGCGGTTGGAGAGCTATTTTGCCAAATTTTTATGGGCCTCACAGGATCAGAGCCACCGTATGCATTGGAAACAGTGGAAGGAGTTGTGACGGCCCCCTGAGGAAGGGGGCTTGGGCTTTAGGAGATTACATGATCTTGTTGACGCATTCTCCTTAAAGCTCTGGTGGAGGTTTCGGGCGCAGGAGTCTCTGTGGGCTCAGTTTTTACTGAGCACTTATTGTAAAGAATCTCCTCCCTCACAGATTCAGTTATCCTATTTAGCCTCTCGAGGTTGGAGTTGTCTTCTAGCTGCACGCTCTCAGGTTGAGCCTCAGATTTTCTGGCAGTTAGGCAGGGGCCAGTTATTTTTCTGGCATGATTGTTGGATGGGAGACACTCCACTTGTATCACAGTTTCCTGCTTACGCTCATTCTACAGCCAGGGTTTGTGAGTTTTTTGATGAGACTGGTTGGGATTTGGGCAGGCTAATGGGGGTAGTGCCTGAGTATTTGGCTTTGCGTATTGTTGGGATACCCTTACACACTATGGCCCTGGATCAGATTCTATGGCGGCCCACTTTTGATGGCAGCTTCACTACTAGATCTGCTTGGGAGCTGGTTAGACAGCCATGGGGTCAGACTGTCCCGGTGACGGTGTCTTTCTTTTGCTGGCGTCTGTGGCAGAGTCTCATTCCAGTAGATTACGTGATTAGGCAGCGGATTCATGTGCAGATGCCTTCACGTTGCCAGTGTTGCTCTGAAGAGGAGACGTTGGAGCATGTTTTTATTAGCAGTCCCACGGCTGATAGAGTGTGGCGGCACTTCTCCTACATTTTTCAAGTTCTTCATCCTGTCTCTGACAGTATTCAACATCGTTTTCAGCGATGGCGGTTTTCTGGTCGCGCTGTCAGGCGGGGGCATGTTCGCATCATTGTGCCGCTTTATGTGTTTTGGTATTTGTGGACTGCGCGTAATGATGCGAAATACAGAGGCATAGCTGTTGACGCTCGGAGGATTATCTGGCGGGTGCATCATGCCATCTCTTTCCTTCACATTGGTAGAGCTCTTCGATATACGCACTGGAGAGGAGATACTGATCTGGCTTCCAGGTTTGGCATTCCTGTCTCTTTACCTTCTTCTTCCTCTCCTGTTTTGGTTTTCTGGCGTAGGCCATCTGTGGGATCCCACAAGGTGAACACAGATGGGTGTGTTGTTGATGGGAGAGCTGGTGGAGGTGGTATTATCAGGGATTCATTGGGTCGTTGTGTTCGTGCTTTTTCTACGTAGTATGGCGGTTGCCTTATTTTGGAGGCGGAGCTCCGTGCAATCCTCGATGGCATCCTTCTGGCTACTTCGCTCGGTTTATCTGATTTATGGGTAGAGGCTGATTCTGCAGTCGCTATCCATTGTATTCTTCGTGGAGGCGGTCCTTGGTATCTTCAGTATATTATTCGTCACATTCGGCAGCACTTACATCTTGACAGAGACAGTCTCTCGCACATTTTTCGCGAGGGCTACCAGGTGGCAGATGCTCTCGCTTCTGATGGATGAACCAGGCAGTGTTATACAGAGTATGGGGTTCATGATCTGCCTTCAGTAGTGCGTGGACTACTACACATGGATCGTCATGGCTTCCCTTCAGTGTGAGGTAATTAGCTCCTTTATTTATTTTATTTTTTGTTTTTTGTGAGTCATGTGCATAGTTACTCTAGCTTTTGCTTTATTTTTTCTATCACTTATTTCAATGTTAGGGAGGTAGTACCTTCTTATTTACTGCTTTCAGCTATTGTACATTCTATCAGAGGTCAGGCTTTATGTCCCCCCACTAGCTAGGCAAGGCGGACGACTAAAAACGACGCTGCAACCTAGCTAGTGCTTTGATTAAAAAAACCCTAAACCCTAAACCCTAAACCCCAAACACCCCAAACCTCAAACCCCAAACCCCTAAACCCCTAACCCCTAAACCCTAAACCGAAACCAAACCACTAAACCGCAGCCCATGATTCGGTTTCCACACCATTCTACCACCGGATGGCCACCACAAGCCCTCCCCCAGGCTAGAGCGACCACCACCAGCCCCAGCACCATCCTTTTCCCCGACCAAAACTCGCCCAAAAGTCCCCAACCTTCCGACCCTCCACCAAAATCGTTCACCCCTTTTCCACCACTTTCACCACCACACACCACCGCCAAAACAGCCCCCTTCCTGTTGCCTCTCAGCTCCGAAAATAGATTTGGAGGATCTTCAACGGAGTTTCTTGGATTGACATCCAATTTTGAGCCTTTAAGATTAAAAATCCAAAATTCTTCATCCGGGCATGATTTGGATCGCTCAAAGGATGGAGTAGCTTCCATACTGCCTGGTGAACATACTCCAATGGTTGGATTGGGGCGAAATCAAGAAAATCCAAAACCCCCAATTCCAAAGTCTTCAACTAGGGTTTTAACCGATTCGAGGCATTTTAGGGCAGAATTAGGCTTCGCTCCAAAAGGGAAAAATGCTCAGAAGGCTTAAAAGAGGAGGCAATGCTGGTTTGTAACTAGAAATCCAGTTGTCCCAGTGGTTCCCCCTAGTGCTCTGCCTCTTGGGATCACTATGGATATGGTTCAAAAACTCTTCGACGAGTTCCAGAAATGCTCTCCTGGGATGAGTATGGATATGTTGCAGGGTATCCTGGACCGTGAGCCTTTGCGGGATCTGATGCTCCATTATTTTAATAGGCATGACTTGACGGTTGGAAAGAAGTTGAAGAGAGCGACAGAGGACATCTTACAGGCTATTAAGGCTACCACTGGGCTCTCTATCACGGCTCCTTCTTCCTCTAAGAAGAAGGCAACGTCTTCTGGTTCTTTTGGATCAACAGCTTCAGTTAGTCAGCGGCCTGGCCCTAGGGATAGGGTGCAGGCCAATGTTGTCTCAGATATGGGTGTTATAGGTTTCTGTCAGTTGAACACTATGGTATCCCCGCCTTCATTAAGTGGTTCTCCTATTTATTACATGTATAACACTTGGGAGGAGGATACGGACCCCCAGTTGGATTCTGAGTCAGAGTACATATAGGCATCATCACAGCCGGCAGCTTGTCGCCCACCATTGCCTACCCCAGTACTCCCCCTTTTACTGAGTGCACAGGCGAGGCCTTTTGTCCCATCCCCGCCCCACCCCGCCCCCACCACTCCCCGCCCCGCCCCGCCCCGCCGGTCTCGAGGCGTAGTTCCACTTGGGGTGGTCCTGGTGCTTCATGGGACTCTATGGACTATACAAATGAGATCAACCACAGATATTTACCAGGAGCAAGAAGAAGGGAGGTGGTTATTCTCCATGATTGATCATTTTTCCTATCCTTTTTTCCTGCATTTCATATATTCTCCATGTTGGAGTTTTTTTCTGTTATTTTTATTTCTTGCATTGACTGGAGGTCAGCTCTAGCCTCTCTCTTTTTTTTGTTTTATGTTTTCATTATTTATAAAATTAGTCACACTAGTGGTCTTTATTTTTAAAAAAAAACCCTAAACCCTAGTTGAGGTGAATTTGGAGCACAAGCTCCCTGATAGGGTGTGGATTGACAGAGGACCTGTACGTAGTTTCTGGCAGTCTATTGTTTATGAGCAGATGCGTTTGTTCTGCACTCAGTGCCGCCACTTGGGGCATGCTGGGGGTTCATTTAGTTTTGGCCCTGCTGCACCTCCTCCACCGCCTCCTCCTCAGGGTCCACCTCTGGCCCCTCGGCCCCCGCCCCCGCCCCCACCGGCTGTGCATCCAAGTAATAAGGGGAAGGCAGTTTTTCCGCGCCAGCTAGACAGTGGGTTCTTGTGACTGGAACCGACGGTCGGACATCTTCTGTTGCACAAGCCCCACATGTTATCTTATTCACTCCGCCTTTGGTTGCCCTTGTTGACTCTTCTCTACCAGTGAGTACTTCTACTTTGTCTTCTACTTCTATTTCTGTTGGTTTGGTTGAGTCTGGTGTATCTGGAGTTAGTACTAGTACGTCCCCTGTTGTGTCTTCTTTTGTTGCATCTTATGTTGTGCCGGTGGCTCCTCCTAGTCTTTCATTTGCTTTAGTTCTGGTTTCTGCTCCCCCTGTGCCTGTAGTTAGTCCTTCACCTCCTGTTAGTGTGTGTAGTATGGATTTTTTGACTGCAGGAGGTCGGGATCCCCCTGGGGTGAGTAGTTCTGTCAATTTAGTTGCTCCTTGTGGTTCTGGGACTAGTACTAGTGTGACCCCGGTTGTATCTACTGTTGTTGATTCTTATGTGGTACCGGTGGTTCCCTCTAGTGCATTGCCTCCTGGGATCACTATAGATATGGTTCAGAAGCTCTTTGACGAGTACCAGAAACGCCCTCATGGGATGAGTATGGATATATTGCAGGGTAGCATGGACCGTATGCCTTTACGGGATTTGATGCTCCATTATTTTAATAGGCATGACTTGACGGTTGGAAAGAAGTTGAACAGAGCTACAAAAGACATCTTACAGGCTATTGAGGCTACCACTGGGCTCTCAGATCGGAAGGCTCCTTCTTCCTCTAAGAAGAAGGTAACGTCTTCTGATTATGTTGGATCAGTTGCTTTAGTTAGTCAGCGGCCTGGCCCTGGGGATAGGGTGCAGGCCAATGCTGTCTTAGATATTGATGCTATGGATTTCTGTCAGTTGAACACTATGGCATCCCCGTCTTCTCTCAGTGGTTCTCCTATTTATTATATGTATGACACTTAGGAGGAGGATACGGAACCCCAGTTGGATTCTGAGTCAGAGTACATGCAGGCATCATTGCAGCCGGCAGCTTGTCGTCAACGTATGCCTACCTCTGTACTCCCCCTTTATTGAGTGCACAGGCGAGGCCTTTTGTCCCACCCCTACCCCGCACCATGCCCCGCCGGTCTTGCGGCGTAGTTCGACTTGGGGTGGTCCTGGTGCTTCGCGGGACTCTCGAAACTATGCAGATGAGGTCAGACAGAGCTTTCTTTTCTATTATTCTCCATGTTGGAGCCTTTTTTTTTGTTATTTTTCTTTCCTGCATTGACTAGAGGTTAGGTCTAGCCCCCCTCCTTTTTGTTCTATGTTTTCATTATTTATAAAATCAGCCACACTAGTGGTCTTCATTTAAAAAAAACCCTAACCCCTAAACCAAAACCCAAAACTACCATTCGCAAGGCCCAACTTTCTCTCTCTACCAGAGCTTCTCTCTCTAGGGATTTTGGAGCCTCCATGGACTCCAAGGCTACAACCACCAACTCCGGTCATGAGCCACCAGATCTAGGACCCCAACCTACCCTACACAACCCACTGCTAATGGGCATCCATGAATTACCTACAACCACCTCAAATTTTTCCAGGGCACAAACTAGGGTTCATCCCTTGATCTCTTCATCTGGGCACGATCTAGACCGATCTAAGGTTGCTGTACACTCTTCACATGATGGGGAACAAAGCCCAATTGAAGCCCCTTCCCGATTTGCAGCCAAAGCAATGGATCAAAATTTTAGATTTCAAGCAACTTTGGCCAACCAAAAGTCCACCTTCCGTTCAGATTCAGCTCTCATTACAGAAGGATAGAATGCTCAGAAGGCCAAGACGAGTCCACCAGTTCCAGTTTGTGACCGAAATTGGCGGGCATGTGGGGCGTGTGGCGCCCACGCGCCGGTTTCTGGGGTTTTCCGGCAGTTTCTGCAGCTCCTCGCGACCTTCCCAACCCTTAGGAGACCCAACATGCTATTCCCATGGGTTGAACGTATGCTTCAGCGATTGCTAAACGCCCAGTTTTGTCCGCCGAAGAGCGGGGTAAGAAGAAGTCTTTTGACTCACTGTTTACGGCTTCTTCAACCTCTCTTATTGCATCCAGGTCATTACATATGCATCGAGGAGAACCTGCTATCACTATTTTGCCAAAGGAGGAGACTATTCTTGCTGCTCTGTTCAGATATACTCTAGTAGGTAAGTTTCCTCACCGCAAACCTTCTATGAATGCTGTTAGAAATGCTTTGGATCAGTTTGGTTTTGTTGGTACACATACTGTGGGTCTGCTTGACTCAATGCATGTTTTGATTTATCTTGGCCATGAGGTTGATTACACAAGCTTTTCTCTCATTCTCGTTGGTTTATTGCTGGCTGTGAGATGCATGTGTTAAATGGACTGCTGATTTCCACCCTGATAAAGAAACTCGTAAAGTCCCTGTTTGGATTTCCTTCCCTCTATTGCCTGTCCATTTTCGTGCTAAGGATGTACTGTATTCTTTAACGAGAGTTGTTGGTCAGACATTACATATTGATGAGACCACTTCTGAGTTGTTGAGACCTAGTGAGGCTAGGGTATGTGTTGAGGTGCACATGGAGTATAAGCTCCCAGATAGGATTTAGATTGATAGAGGGCCCAGTCGTAGTTTTTGGCAGAAGATTGTGTATGAGCAGTTGCCATTGTTTTGTTCTGCATGTAGACATTTGGGTCACTCTTCGGATCAGTGTCGGGCTGGGGTTCCTCCTCCACCGCCGCCCCCTCCTTCTAGTGGTCCCCCTTCTTCTGGACGCCATACTTCTGCACTTGTAGCTAGTGCTGTGCTGGCCCCACACATTGCACCACCCCATTCTCAGCAGGAGAGGGGGAAATGTGTTATGATTGAGCAACCCCACTAGTGGGTACCAGTTCCTGGTTCTTCTTCCAGGGTTATATTTCAAACAGCTCCAGTTACTGCCCCTCTGGGCTCTTTACCACCCACTATTGCTGTTACTCCGGCTGTTTCAGTGCCGGCTTATTTAGTTACTTCTACTACAGTGACTCTAATGGTTTTACCCGTTTCTCAAACTCCTCCTACTGTATCTATTCCTCAGACTAGTGGGACTCAAGTATGTCAACCGATTGCTACTACTTCTCCTTCGTTGCATTTGTCTCCGGGTTGCTCCCGTGATTATTTTGTTGAGAGGATGGTGGAGTCTGCTGCTGAGTCTGACTCAATTGATCAGTTGAGTGCTGTTGGTGGTTGTGATCCCTCAACTGATCATGTGATATCTGTTGAGAGTCATAGCCAGGACATTAGTCACCTTGACGCTGGTTATCCCGATTTACAGTCTCTTTTTGATGTTTTGAGCAGTGGCCTATCTCCTACTACGGGATCTCCTCCTAGTGGTTCATCTCCTCTATTGGTAGTACTGATTTGCCTACTCTGCATCAGCCTGTACGGCGTAGTTCTGAGGGTGATTTGCCCAGTTTGGCTGACAGTCAGATGCAATTTGAGCCAATTGTATCGAAGAAGAAGAAAAAGAAGAAGAAGAGGCAGCTGAAGCCTCGTGTTCAGGTGGCTTCCACCCATATGACACTTCGGTCCAGGTCAGTGACTTCCTCACCCCCTAGTTCCTTATGTTGAGTACGATGATATGGAATGTTAGGGATATTCGTAGTACTGTTACTCGGAGGCGTTTGAAAAAACTCTTCCAGATGCATGGTGTTTGTTTTATGATTGTGATTGAGCCTATGATTTTACGCCGTGATTTTGCATTTCTTCGTCGTTTCTTTGCCTTTGATCGGGGGGTTCAGAATCAGACGGATAGGATTTGGTGTTTTTGGAATGAGGGGATTGTTGTTGATTGTTTGGCTGATCATCCCCAATTCCTTCACCATAAAATCCAGAATCCCAGGTTAGCCAAGGCCTTTTATCTTACACCTGTGTATGCCTCATATGATTATATTGAGAGGCAAGTTTTGTGGGGTGATTTACATGATCTTTCTATTTGTATGGATGGCCCCTGGCTTGTAGGGGTGACTTTAATGTCATTGCCCATGATGGTGAGCAGACAGGATTCAGCACGCGGGACAGAGGTATGTCTAATTTCTGTGATATGATGTTGGACTGTGGTTTCTCAGATGCTGGTTTTATTGGTGAACCTTATACTTGGTCGAATACTAAGGTGCGTAAGCGTTTGGATAGGGTCTTGTTGAATCCAGACGCTGCATCATTTTTTTCTCAGTTTTCTTTTAAGCACTTGAATAGGCATTGTTCTGATCATACACCTTTGCTTATTCAGTGGATTTTGACTAGCCAGTCTGGGCCACGGCCTTTTCGGTTTTTGAATGTTTGGACCAGGCATCATGATTTCGTTGTTTGTCTCTTAAAAGTGGTCATTACCCACCCCTCTTACGGGTATGGCTGCTTTGTGGGAGAAGTTTTTTAGACCGAAGCAGGAACTAGGTTGGTGGAATAGGCATGTGTTTGGAGATATCTTTCAAAGGGTCAGGGAGGCTGAGTAATTAGTTGATCATGCTGAGCGTGATTTTGACTCTGACCCCACACAGTTCCACCGTGAGCAGTTGCACAGGGTTCAGGTAGATCTGAACCTTTCTTTGGCTGTTGATGAGGGTTTTTAGAGACAGAAATCTAGGGCTGGATGGTTAGCTAAGGGTGACCATAATACCAGATATTTTCACTCTATGGTCTGGGGGCGTATTATATCTGGCATTCACTATATTACGACTCTGGATGATTCTATTTTGTCTGATCAATCAGCCATACAGAGTTCTACTGTTGATTTTTTCCCTGCTTTGTTGACCTGTCCAGGAGAGCCTATGCGGCCTCTCCAGTCGGGTATTATTCCTTCCTTAGTCACTATTGAGGATAATATCTGGTTGAACCGGACTCCTTCTATTGATGAGGTTAGAGAGGCGGTTTTCAGTATTGATGGTGATAGTGTCGCTGGGCCTTATGGACTTACATCCTTATTTTACCA
This sequence comes from Nyctanthes arbor-tristis, assembly GCA_963692815.1. NCBI lineage: Eukaryota > Viridiplantae > Streptophyta > Magnoliopsida > Lamiales > Oleaceae > Nyctanthes > Nyctanthes arbor-tristis. The sequence goes on from CAVNYN010261976.1 coordinate 8,774, forward strand.
GCAGCGTTGGGAGATTATTTATGAGGATGTGTTTTAGGCTGTGGTGGATTTTTTTGATGGGGGACACCTTCCTAGAGGTTCTGCTGCGACATCTATTGTTATATTCCCAAAGAGGGAATGTGCGTGTAGCTTGCCTGAGTTTAGGCCTATCAGTTTGTGCACTATGTTCAACAAGATCATTACGAAGTTGTTGAACACGAGGCTTAGTGAGCTTCTTCCGCCTATTATCTCTCCTCAGCAGAGTGGCTTTATTCAAGGACATCTTATTGGGGATAACGTGCTTCTGGCCCAGGAGATGGTCCACACGCTTGATATCAGGCCCAGGAGATGGTCCACACGCTTGATAAGCAGGCCAGGGGTGGTATCGTTATTCTCAAGTTGAATATGGCTAAGGCCTATGACAGGATGGATTGGGGGTTTTTGATCTCAGTTATGGAGCAGTTTGGTTTTGACCGACTTTGGGTGGACAGGATCAAGCGTTGCATTTCTAAGTGCAGGTTTTCTGTTCTGGTCAACGGTCAATTGGCTGGTTTCTTTCCATTTTCGAGGGGGCTTCATCAGGGTGATCCGATTTCTCCTGCCTTATTTGTTATTGCTGCTGATTATTTTTCACATTTGCTCAGTCATCAGTTTCAGCAGCACAGTGTTATGCAGTACAGGCATGGGGTTCCTGATTTAATTTCGCATCTTGCCTTTGCTGATGATATTATCATATTCGCCAATGGTCAGAGGAGGAGTATTGAGCATCTTATGGGGTGCATTGAGCACTATGAGAGGGTATTTGGCCAATTGGTGAATAGGGGCAAGAGTGCATTGATTCTGCTGAGGCGGGCTTGGCCAGCACAGATTCATCGGCTTGAGCAGTGGACTGGATTCACGCACGGATCTCTTCCTATCACCTACCTTGGCGTTCCCTTATATAACGGCGCCAAGCGGATCTTCTTACTTAATGACTTGATGCAGAAGGTCCGTAGTAGGATTTCTAATTGGGCGAGCAGACTTTTATCTCCAGGTACGCGGATTACTCTCCTTCGTTCTGTCTTACATTCTATGCCACTTCATTTATTTCAGATTCTTTAGCCTCCTAAGGCTATGTTGATGTGGTTGGAGAGCTATTTTACTATATTTTTATGGGCCTCACAGGATCAGAGCCACCGTATGCATTGGAAACGGTGGAAGGAGTTGTGTCGACCCCCTGACAAAGGGGGTTTGGGCTTTAGGAGATTACAGGACGTTGTCGATGCATTCTCCTCAAGGCTTTGGTGGAGGTTTCGGACGTAGGACTCTTTGTGGGCTTAGTTTTTACTGAGCACTTATTGTAAAGGATGCCCTCCCTCACAGATTCAGTCATCTTATGTAGCCTCTCCATGTTGGAGTCATCTTCTAGCTGCACGCTTTCAAGTTGAGCCTCACATTTTCTAGCAGTTAGGCATGGGCCAGTTATTTTTCTGGCATGATTGTTGGATGGGGGACACTCCACTTGTTTTACAGTTTCTGCTTATACTCATTCTACAGCCAGGGTTTGTGAGTTTTTTTATGAGACTGCTGGGATTTGGCAAGGCGTATAGGGGTAGTGCCTGAGATTTGGCTTTGCGTATTGTTGGGATACACTTTGATACTATGGCCCTGGATCAGGTACTATGGAGGCCCACTTCTGATGACAGCTTTACTGCTAGATCTGTTTGGTAGCTGGTTAGACAGCCATGTATTAGACCGTTAGCTTTTGGTGATTTCTGGGGTCAGACCGTCCCTGTGACGGTGTCTTTCTTTTGCTGGCGTCTGTGGTAAAGTCTCATTCCAGTGGATTACGTGATTAGGCAGCGGATTCATATGCAGTTGCCTTCACGTTGCCAGTGCTACTCTGAGAAGGAGACGCTGGAGCAAGTTTTTATTGGCAGCCCCACAGCTGATAGAGTGTAGCGGCACTTCTCCTACATTTTTTAGGTTCTTCATCTTGTCTCTAATAGTATTCAGCATCGTTTTCAGCGATAGAGGTTTTCTGTTCGCGCTATCAGGCCGGGGCATGTTAGCATCATTGTGCCGCTTTATGTGTTTTGGTACTTGTGGACTGCGCGGAATGATGCAAAATACAGAGGCATAGCTGTTGACGCTCGGAGGATTATCTAGAGGGTGCATCAGGCTATCTCTTTCCTTCACATTAGTAGAGCTCTTCGATATATGCACTGGAGAGGATATATTGATCTAGCTCTTCTTTCTTTCCTGTTTTGGTTTTTTGGTGTAGGCCATCTGTGGGATCCCACAAGGTGAACACAAATGGGTGTGTTGTTGATGGTGGAGCTGGTGGAGGTGGTATTATCAAGGATTCCTTGGGTCGTTGCGTTCGTGCTTTCTCTGCGGAGTATGGCGATTGCCTTATTTTGGAGGCTGAGCTCCGTGCAATCATTGATGGCATCCTTCTGGCCGGGTCGCTTGGTTTATATAATTTATGGGTGGAGGCTAATTCTGCAGTAGCTATCCATTGTATTCTTCGTGGAGGCGGTCCTTAGTGTCTTCAGCATATTCTTCGTAGCATTCTGCAGCACCTACATCTTGACAGAGACAGTCTCTCGCACATTTTTTGCTAGGGAAACCAGGTGGCAGATGCTCTCATTTCTAATGGATGGACCGGGCAGTGTTATACATAGTATGTGGTTCATGATCTGCCTTCAGCAGTGCGTGGACTGCTACACATGGATCGTCATGGCTTTCCTTCAATTAGAGGTATTCAGTTCCTTTGTTTATTTTATTTTTTGCGAGTCATGTGTACAGTTACTCTAGTTTTTGTCTTATTTTTTCTATCACATATTTCAGTGTTAGAGAGGTAGTACATCCTTATTTACTGCTTTCAGTTATTGCAAATTCTGTTGGAGGTCAGGTTTTATGTCCCCCTCCTTGGTTGTACTTTTTTTCCTATATTAATAAAAATGGTAGGGGGATTCCAAATCCCCACTAGCTAGGTAAGGCGGACGCCTAAAAACGACGCTGCAACCTAGCTAGTGCTTTGATTAAAAAAGCCCTAAACCCTAAACCTTAAACCATTGGATTGACATCCAATTTTGAGCCTCCAACTCCAAAAATAAAAAATTCTTCATCCGGGCATGAATTGGGACCATTGTTGGATGTTGTAGCTTCTACACAGCCTGGAGAATGAAGTCTTATGGTTGGAATGGGTCAGACTCAAGCAAATCTGAAACCCCCAATTCCAAAGTCTTTAACTAGGGTTACCTGGTGTGTTACATGGTCGGACGTACGCTTCTGCTATTGCTTCTCACTCGGGGTTATCTGTTGAGCAGAGTATTATGAAGAAGTCTTTTTAGCAGATCTTTGGGGATGCTTGTCAACCGCTGGCACCACTTGTCAACCGGGCAGCTCAAGTTCATCAGGGAGCCTGCGTTTTCGATCATAGCGGAGGAGGAAGCACTTTTGACGGAGCCGCTCCAGTATACATTGATCGGTAAGTTTTCATTTGACAAGCCTAGTATGGTTTCTGTGCATAGTTGCCTAGAGCAATTTGGTTTTGTGAATAGGTATACCGTAGGCTTGATTGATTCTGCACATATACTTTTGTACTTTACTTGTGAGGATGATTATACACATTTATTTTCGAGGCATGAGTGGTTTTGTTGCTGGATGTTGTATGTGTGTCTTGAAATGGACTTCTGATCTTCATCCTGATTGTGAGACTCCTATTGCCCCTGTGTGGATTTCATTTCTTTTATTACCTGTTCATTTGAGGGCAAATGAGTATTTATATGCTTTAGCTCGAGTTGTTGGCGCTCCATTGTGTATTGATGAGGCTACGACTGACTTAATACGCCTAGTGAGGCTCGGGTCTTAGTTGAGGTGAATTTGGAGCACAAGCTCCCTGATAGGGTGTGGATTGACAGAGGACCTGTATGTAGTTTCTGGCAGTCTATTGTTTATGAGCAGGTGCCTTTGTTCTGCATCTCAGTGCTGACACATGGGGCATGCTAGGGGTTCTTGTAGGTTTGGCCCTACTGCGTATCCCCCTCTGCCTCCTCCTCAGGGTCCATCTCTAGCGCCCCGCCCCTGCCCCCACCTGCTGTGCCTCCCCGTGATAAGGAGAAGGCAGTTTTTTCCGCGCCAGCCAGACAGTCGGTTCCTGTGACTGGAACCAAGGCTTAGACATCTTCTGTTGCACAAGCCCCACCAGTTATCTCAATCACTCCGCCTTCAGTTGCCCATGTTGACTCTTCTCCACCAGTGAGTACTTCTGCTTTTCATTCTATTTCTATTTCTGCTGGCTTGTCAGATAAAATAGAATCATCCAGAGTTCTAATAAAGTGAATGCCAGATCTAATACGCTGCCCCTGGACAATAGAGTGAAAATATCTGGTATTATGGTCACCCTCAGCTAACCATCTAGCCCCAGATTTATGTCTCCAAAAACCCTCTTCTACAGCCAAAGAATAGTTTATATTTTCCTGAACCCTTTGCAACTGCTCACGGTAGAACTATGTGGGGTCAGAGTCAAAATCACACTTATCCTGATCAACTAATAACTCAACCTCCCTGACCCTCTGAAAGATATCGCCAAACACATGACTATTCCACCAACCTAGTCTCTGCTTCAGTCTAAAAAACTTCTCCCACAAAGCAGCCATACCCGTAAGAGGGATGGGTAATGACCACTTTTGAGAGACAAACAACTGAAAATCATGATGTCTGGTCCAAACATTCAAAAACCGAAAAGGCCGTGGCCCAGACTGGCTAGTCACAATCCACTGAATAAGCAAAGGTGCATGATCAGAACAATGCCTATTCAAGTGCCTAACATAGAACTGAGAAAAAAACGATACAGCATCTGGATTCAACAAGACCCTATCCATACGCTTACGCACCCTAGTATTCGACCAAGTATAAGGCTCACCAACAAAACCGGCATTCGACAAACCACAGTCCAACATCATATCACAGAAATCAGACACACCTATGTCCCGCGTGCTGAATCCTGTCCGCTCACCATCATGGGCAATGACATTAAAGTCATCCCCTACAAGCCAATGACCATCCATAGAAATAGAAAGATCATATAAAGCACCCCACAACACTCATCTCTCAACATAATCACATGAGGCCTTGGCTGAACTGGGATTCTAGATTTTAAGGTAAAGAAATTGGGGATGATCAACCAAACAATCAATAACAATCCCCTCATTCCAAAAACACCAAATCCTATCCGTCTGATTCTAAACCCCCAAATCAAAGGCAAAGAAACGACGAAGAAATGCAAAATCACGGCATAAAATCATAGGCTCAATCACAATCAGAAAACAAACAACATGCATCTAGACGAGTTTTTTCAAACGCCTCCGAGTAACAATACTACGAATACCCCTAACATTCCATATCATCGTACTCAACATAAAGAACTAGGGGTGAGGAAGTCACTGACCTGGACCGAAGTGTCATATGGGTGGAAGCCACCTGAACATGGGGCTTCAGCGGCCTCTTCTTTTTCTTCTTCGATACAACTGTCTCAAACTGCATATGACTGTCAGCCAAACTGGGCAAATCATCCTCAGAACTACGCCGTACAGGCTGATGCAGAGTAGGCAAATTAGTACTGCCAACAGAAGGAATAGAAGCCTCAGTGTTCTCCTGGCAGAGAAGAGAAGATGAACCAATAGGAGGAGATCGCAGAATAGGAGATGGGCCACAGCTCAAAACATCGAAAAGAGACTATAAATCGGGATAACTAGCGTCAAGATGACTAATACCCTGGCTACGGCTCTCAACAGATATCACATGATCAGTTGAAGGATCACAACCACCAACAGCACTCAACTGATCATCTGAGTCAGACTCAGTAGTAGACTCCACCATCCCCTCAACAAAATAATCACGGGAGCAACCCAGAGACAAATGCAATGAAAGAGAAGCAATAGCAATGGGGCTAACATACCTGAGTCCCACTAGTCTGAGGAACAGATACAGTAGGGAGAGTCTGACAAATTGGAGAAATCACTGAGTCACTGTAGTAGAAATAACTGAATAACC
>CAVNYN010261983.1:0-37962 GCA_963692815.1 Nyctanthes arbor-tristis
CTAACAGGGTAAATGTATTGTTAGCTTCTCTGGTATCGGATAATCAAGGAACTTTTGTGCTTGGAAGGCTAATTACCGACAATGCAATTATGGCTTTCGAAGTTCTCCATTCACTTCATAGGAAGAATAACGGGAAAAAGGCTTATTTGCTTTAAAGCTGGACATGAGCAAAGCCTATAACAGAGTGGAATGGAATTTTGTTCAAGTGGTGTTGGAGAGGATGAATTTTCCTAGTAACTTGTTGAGCTATGTGATGGATTGTATAACTACATCGTCCTTCACCTTCACAATTAACAGAGAGTACCGTGGCCAGGTGGAACCAAGCATGGGTTTGTGTGCCGAGGTGTTCACTTGTTTTATTGCTAGTGCAGAAAGGAGGGGCGACTTTAGTGCAGTGCGATGCACTAGAACGAGACCTTGAATTAGCCACGTGTAGTTCGCAGATGATTCTATCCTTTTGTTAGAGCCATGAGTGCAGAAGCCAGTGCTGTAATGCAGATTTTAAATACAGATGAGAGGATGTCTGGCCAACATGTGAATATACAGAAGACGTCCATCTCGTTTTCTCCTAATATAGTGGTTAATAGTAGGCAAAATATTAGTGCGCTTCCTGGAGTTGATATAGCTAGACAACACAATAAATACCTTGGATTACCGGCGGTAGCTGGCAGGAATAAAAAAAAGGTTTTCAGCTCTATCAAGGAGAAAATTAGGAAACGAATCGAAGGGTGGAATAAGAGTATATTCTCTTATGCAGGGAGGGAAGTAATGATCAAAGCTGTGCTACAAGCTATGCCTACATATGTGATGAGCCTCTTCCGGTTGCCACAGAACTTATGTACTGAGATTCGAAGTTTATTCTTGAGATTTTGGTGGGGCAAACCTGATAATAAACGGAAAATGGCGTGGGTTCGGTGGAGCACTTTATGCAGCTTAAAGCAGCTAGGAGGCCTGAGGCTTCGTGATCTGGAAACTTTCAATCATAGCCTTTTAGCTAAACAAATATGGAGGATTCTCCAAGACCCAGGGTCAATGGCGGCTAAGCTTCTTAAGGATAAATACTTCCCCAGTAGCGATGTGCTCCTTGCAGTGGATAAACAAGGCAGGAAAAGCTTACTGTGGGGCAAAGAGTTGCTAGTTAAGGGGGTGCGATGGAGATTGGGCAACGGGTGATTGATCGACATTTGGCGGGACCATTGGTTGCCGCTGGACAGGAGATTCAAACCGATCACTACGCCATTGGAAGGGTTAGAATCAGTGTAGATGAGAATGTTGACTGGAATACTGAGCTAATAATTTCAAAGCTCTGGCCAGTCGGCCAGCTAAATGTTTTTTTCGATTCTGATTGCTAAGAGTGAACGTGACAACCTCATTTGGCATCATACAAAGTCTGGGTTCTATACGGTGTAGAGTGGTTACCATCTTACCAATTCGGAGATGGAGGGAATGGAGCTAGGGAGTAGTGGTGGGTTGAGTAGGTGGAAGAAGATTTGGCATTTGAGGCCTCCACCACGAGAGTGTCACTTTGCTTGGCGATTTGTATACGGTGGAATATGCTTGCGATGGGCTACAAATTCTTATTAGCGAGTACCAAAGTGCTTTGGAGGTTGGGAAGATGCTAGCAGCAAGAGACATCTATGGAGCACAAAGGAAATAGGTTAATGAGGATGAGGAGCGGGAAGGGCTAATCCTTTGTGTGGATGCTGCGGTGAGAGTCGACGAAGGGCTGCTGGGTTTGGGCAGAGTAGTTAGAGACGACAATGGAGTTATTATGGGTATTTTTGCGGCTCAGAGGAGGAGGAAGCGGACCCGGTAGTGGCGGAAGCTTGGGCGATGAAGGAGGGTGTTTTGTTCGCAATCCGGAGCAATTATCGTATCAAACGGATTGAGACTGATGCCCTAACGGTTGTGGCCCAGCTGGAGAAGGAGGATCGTGATGCACCCATTACCACTAATTTGAGACATTACCACTAGTGTGCTCTTCCGATCTGTTCTTGCTATCATATATGGAGGAATCAGAATATGATAGCCTATTGTGTTGCAGCTTTTTCTCTTACTTTGTCTCATATAGTGTGTTAGACTCATAGTGTTCCCTTTTTTATATATGATGTTATCCATTAGAGGACCAATTGATGTTATGAATGCAATATTCTCTTCTGAAAAAAAAAATTCCACTAAATGAAAAATAAATAAAATTTAAATATATAGATATGTGTGTGTCTATATATATATATTTATATATATAGAGACACATATAAAAAAATTTAGGGGCCAATTTTCTATTTTTGTTGATATCCCATCAGTGGCTTAGCCAATTTTTTTTTAATGTATTAGTTCTTTTCTCACTTCAAAATTAATTTATTTTTTAACAAAATTGGGATTATATTTCACTTGAAAGTTGTTGAACATGGGTGTCAGATAATATGTAAGATCTAATTATGAGTATGGGATCCACAAAATGCTTCCAAAGACTAAAGATAATAACATTACTTTTATTTTTAAAATTTTCGCTAGTATCCTAATTTTGCAAATTTCTTAGTGATTAGTTTCTACTTGTCGCTCTTCACAAACAATTCAATCTTATCAATTTAGTATAAAATTATTAAATCTAAATTTTATCCGGCTTCTCCATCGAACTTAAACTCGCTTTTCCTTATTTCCCCCTTTTTTCCTAACAATGTTTACATATTCACTTATCCACTTTCATAGTCATTTTATTTCTTCCTAGCTATAGTAAATCAAGAATTTTGAGGGCAGTATTTGAACGTTTCATCTTTCTTTTGTTATTTCGTGGAATTATTGTTATTATTATTTTTTATATCTGTTTTGAAATTTAGAATACGATAGTATAAATTATTGTTTCTTTTAGACAATTAACATTTATCTTTTCATATTGTTTAATGTAAATTTCAGTTTAAAGCAAAATGACATTGCTAAAATATGGGTTGTACCCATGACTAAATCTCTGGCTCTGACGTTGTATCCCATAGTATATGGCAATGGTTATTCATGCCATTGAACAATAAAAACAGACTTCAAACATAGTATGGTGTCAACCTGATAGTGATGGCAATGGGGCAGATTGGCCCCGCCCCATTTATATTATCCTCCTTCCCCCCTACCCCACCGCCCAGATTATTTCGGGTCGGGGCGGTTCGGGACGGTTCGGGCCAGCAAAACTGTCCCGTTTGTTGCCCCGTTTAGGAATTTTTTTTATTTTTTTAAGGATGTGGTGATGATTTTTAGGGTTCCCATGCTATATAAAGTTACCAACCATCCTCAAAGAATTTTTTTAAAATAAAATTTGGAGTTTTGCAAGTGTTTCTTCTTTCTTTTTTTCAAAAAATTTAAACGGATTGGGGCTACCCCGACCCTCCCCGACCTGCGATCCGATCCGCCCCGCCAACCCGAGGGGTGGCATTTTTTTGCCCGTTCGGTTCGGGGCACCACGGGTATCTGGGCGGGTCGGGTCAAATTGCCATCCCTACAGCCTGATGCTAATTATAGATAAACTGTGTTGATAATCAATTTCTGATACCAACATACCGATAAGAGTATACATTACATTATCAATCAAAATAGATTTCAAACATCTACATACAACTCCCACGTGCAGGAATACGTATCAACATCTTCATATTATGTTATAATAATGAACTACAACCACTAAGAGCAAGAAACCTGATAGAATTTTTCAAAGTGATGGACGGTGGACAATGTTGAAAGTTCGTTGAGTATACTGGTGGGTTATTTCCGTGAGTAAATAGTTACACTTTAAAAGTTCGTCTAGTGTTGGGTTACATTCAAAGTTGATCATTGCATAAGTGGTTAAGTTTTGAAAGTTCGGTGAGTGTTAATAGAATTTACTTCAAAATTCAACGAGTAAACTTGGTTCACGTGTTTTTCCGTTAGCCATGCATGTGTGCAAATGGCGTTATTGAAGTGCATGTTGGATGATGAACAATGTTGGGAGCTCGATCGGTGAGTATGGGATTGTATTTCAAAAATTGATAAGTAATCTTATAAACGATCTAATAAAGAAATGCTAATTGGACGGGGTGATATTGGTCTTCAAATTTAATTATAATAATAGTTTTTTTTTCCTTGATAGTTACAAAATTATCCCTTTTTGAAAAACTTTCACAAAGAGGGGACGGAGGGAATTGAATTTGAACGAGAGAAAAGTTGTTGACTTGACCTAATAGCTTATGTTTTACACCTCTATTTTCCTATGCTTTTTAATTGTCTTGTAATAATAACTTAGCACTAATGAATTTCATATCGTCTCCAGAGGCATAATTAAACATATCTCCCACTTTCGGTTGTGCTTCAAATGATGGAAAATTGACAGTAAACACTGTTCCAATTTTTGTCCAATTATGCTCTTGACTTTGAAACTTCTCTTTCTCCTGGCCAGAAAACTTAGGACTGGTTTGGCCTCAATTATATATAATTGGTTTTTGTCACGTAATATTACAAGTGCAATTGATGATAACAGGCAGCATGGGATCATATATAACCACAACAATCATATATAGATATCAATGTTTTTGTAATTCTATGTGGCAAATATTTGAAATATAAAATCGACTATAATTGAATTCAATTGTGTAACATGTTACTTTGCATATATACATACATATATATATATATGTACAAATGCTAAAGAATTACATCAAACGAAGCGCGATACATGCAAAGCCAATAATACAAATCAATCATACAATTAGGAAAAAGCCACAAAACTCATAACTAGTGGGGCTTAAACATGATACTTTCAGGTCTCAGGACTCAAACGCGCCAAATGAACTAGACTTTATGGACAAGCGTTATATATTTTGACTACAAACTAATTACTAATTTGAATAATGTTCAAAAAAACCTCTCGAAAGTTTTGTTACAAAGCTTCCCGTCCTATGGGTTATATAGATGCACGTCACATGAATTTGAAATACACGTTGTGTGCATCAGATGCCACATGAGGTAGGAGGTTTTTGAACATTTTCTTTCCAAAATTATAAGTAGAAAACTTTGACTTTTCAAAGAAAGACAATGAAATACCCGACTTTGATTTAGACAGTGAATTATTTATAAATTCATTATCTATTAATTATTTGAAGTGTCGTATTCAAAACATCCTTTTTTCAAAAGATATCCATTTCGTATCGGATTATACAATTTGGTACATTAAATTAAATACTAAAATACAATAAACTGAATGTATTATATTTTGCAACGATTTTAGTTGTAAAATAAAATAGGAGCAAAAGATCGATCAGAAGAAAACAAGAGAAGATGGATTAAAATAAAGTGTACTTCAAATTGCACTTGTGACTTTTGCCGTTAAATATACTTTGTTAGATTTCAAAGTGGCTTTTACAAAATCTTGTATCTTAGCAGAAAAAGAATAACTTTTGTAGTATATATTATTTTATATATATATATATATATATATATATTTTTTTTAAAGTAGACCAAAGAGAATGTTTCTTGACTTCATGACTATACATTCCACTTAAGGTCGGATTCCAGTAGAATTTTTGAAATGTTTACATATATATATATATATATATATATACACACACACACACACAAGCATGTACTCTCGTGGCCACACACATAATGAGCATTTGAGATAAATTTATACTAATAATAGATTCTGAAGTCGTTATTTATTTTGACAGAAGCTCATATTGGCGTTAAACATCCAACTTAAATCATGTTTAAAGATATAACACATGAGCTTCTTTTCTTTGGAAAATTACACTCCACTTGTTTGATAATGGACCACATCTATGTATAGTCACCTGTATATATCTTTTCTAGAGAAAAGTATAGGTAAAAATGGTCCACATTTTATTATTTGTATGATAATTAATCCACGTACATAGGAATGCTTAATTCATAGCTCTATTTCAAAAAGAAGATACTTAAAAGGTGTCTAAACTTTATTTTGAAAGGAAAAAAGGTAGTCTAAACTTTAATTAATTATTCTTCTTGTACTTTTTTGTGCACCTATAAATACTCAACACTTGGACTAAACACTTGTTCAAAAGGCGATTCATATATATATATATATATATATATATATATTACTCCTAAATCCCTAAATCTATTTAAATTAAATATTAATCCAGTTGGTCAAAAAAAAAAAATGAATCCAATTAAACAACAAAAGACAACCTTTATAATGTACGTAGGTCACATGACTCGGATAGGAAATGTTAAATAACTAAATTATTATTATCATAATATAAGTGCAATTAATTATACGTATTATGTCATAAGAGCGTGAGAGTGATGTCATCACAAAAAAACAGGGGCTAGGGTTTTCTTGTGAGCTATATGCATGGGGTGGGGGGAGGGTTAGTGGGAGGTGCAGCAGCTATCATAAAATCTTTGAATAATAAGAAGAAATCATCAGATCAGATTTAAATAAAAAACATACAAAAAGGATCTCTTAAAAAGGTACCGAAATTGGGACCATACTCACCCATGCGTGTGACCATTTACTACCACAAAAGGGGTCCAAACTCCCTACATTTCTCTTACTCGGCCGAGATATTGTTTGGTTAGTTGGTCGTCTGGATAAACTGAAAAAAATCAAAAACCCCACTACGTGGAAACATATACTAGACACTATATATGCAAGGAAATTATAACGAATCATGTTTAAGTGGTTAGTTTTGAGATGTGGAATGAACGGAGAACAGGTAAAGGGTTTTAAAAGGGAAAAAAAAAAATGAAAATTTTGGTTAATGGCCAAGTTCAAAGCAATGTCTCTATGGAGGCACTTATTAATTACAATTATGGTGTTAAAAGGGGTAGAAAAAGTTAACTAGGGTAAATGATAATTTGTTTTAATTTGCTTTTTTGAGCCAAGCATCTTAGAAACTGTGTAAATACTCAGACACTGCTGATCAAGACCTTTCAGGTTAAAAGCATCTTTCTTCACTAGTTTAACAAATATTTCTCATTCTGCCAAAAATTCAAACCCAAATCATCCATCTAATATTCAAATGGAACCAGTAAATAATTACTACTAGTTAATTAGAACCTCGATTTCTTTCGTTTGTGTATATATATGTGTGTGTACCTTCTCGAGCACTCTAAAAAGAAGGCATGTGAATCGATCGCAAAGTGCTTGGAAAATTCAGCAATACGAAACTAACAAAATGATTACATGGTCATCTTGCATGAAGTTTTCAATACTATTCGATATAACAAAAGTGCATGCGTCCCAATTTCTCACTTTTTCAGTCAACCCCATTTACATACTACCAACAAACTCGATCGATCAAGTGAAACCCCACATATTAAACCAACTCATCTAAAAGCCCGTTCGACTCGGTCCGATTAATTTCAGCAGGTAGTCAAATGAAGTCCCACAAATATACTATAGTATTATTATCCATTCAAGAAATGCAGGTGTTGGAATCTTGTTACTTGGAACTGTTCGATACCCACAAGGTAATTAATGAACCAACCAATACATGCAAACTGAATCCGAGGAAACTAACATATGTATGTATATATTCAATGTATGTATATATGAGTACCCACTACAAGAATGTGGGGGGTGGGTGGGGTGGTGTGGGGTGGAGTGTGTTCCAAGACACAATGATTACATGGGTCTTGGGGAAGCATAAAAGGGTTGGCGTGGAAATAGGTAGAGAGATAGGGGGAATAATATTGAAGAACGTGGTGGCTGGCTTGACCAGTTAATTAACCTCTCTGTAAATATATAGCCCCATTTATCATCACACACACTACTAAATTCTGCTTTATCATTTGTCTTTGGTCGGTCGACAATCTGTAAGTTTTGTGTTCACTGTGTTTTCCTTGTGTCCCCCTACCCCTATCCCTATCCCCACCCCACCCCACCATATTCTTCTTCTTCTTTTATGTGTGGCAGCACCATTCAGAGAGGGTAATTATGATTTTGAACCAATCACAAAGCAACATTTGGAAAATTAGATGCATGTATGTATATATGTATGCATATTATTATGTGTGTAAAAAGGTTATTTCTTCTGAAAGCTACAGAAATATTGGATTAAGAGAGAGAAAAGAGAATGCCGTAAGAAGAAAGGAAAGAAGACTAACAGTACTTGCATTACCTCTATATATATGTTAGAAATGGTGGTGGTGGTGGTGGGGGTGGGGTATAGAGTGGGGGAAAGCCGAAAGCCTGAGCCTTTCTCTCTCTGCAAAAATATTAAAAAAACCAAAAAGATACCAACAAGGAATAGGATAAAAGGAAAGGTCATTTGATAGTAGGATAAAAAGGGCTTCTTCACCCATTCACCTTCTTCATAAAGGCTGTGTCAGGTCAGGGAAGAAGAAAAAAAGAAATTATTTTTTACCAGGTTTAGAGAGAGAGATTGTTTGGAGTGTGTGTGGCCAATCTATCAAAAACAAAGGTCTGTCTTTTCCTTCTCTTTTCTTTCTGGGTTTCTGATCTCTGGACTTCCCTTTTCCCCACACCAAAGTATAATCCAACTTCTTCATCCTTTTTCTTTCTTATATTCCCCCTTTTCATCCTTATGTGAAACAAAGATGCCATGATTATCAAACAACCCTAAAGCTTTCTTTAATTTACAACCCTTTTCATAGTTTTTTTTTTAAATAAATATAATTCATACAGGATATATATAAACTAGTGAGATTCTTTCTTGTAGGGAAGTAACTGAAATCAAGAATTCCACTATTAACAGATGCAGCAACAAAACAGTACCGCTGAAGCATATCTCGGAGGAGAAGGTGGTGGCGGCGGAGGCGGTGGAGGATCCACTTTGACCTTTCCTGAAGTATCTCAAATCCTTCCATGGAATATTCCTCCGGTTCACAACTTCAACCCGGTCCACTTCTCAACCGGCCGTGACCACGACCCATTTCTCATCCCTCCGGCGCCATCCCCCTACGGAGGTCTATTCAACAGGAGGCCTCCGGGTTTGCAATTCGGATACGAGGGTCTCATCTCTGACTCCCTCGGACAGGTGATGCACCCGGGCTCGGCCGCCCCTTTCGGCCTCCAAGCCGAGCTGCAGAAGATGACCGCTCAAGAAATTATGGATGCCAAAGCACTAGCCGCCTCTAAAAGCCATAGTGAAGCCGAGAGGAGACGAAGAGAGAGGATCAATAACCATCTTGCTAAGCTCAGAAGCTTGCTCCCAAGTACCACCAAAGTAAGCCCTTCCAACTACCAGGGTATTTAGTTAACTTTTTTGGGTTCAAAAATTTGAATAGTTGTCAAAGGATACCTGAAGAGATAAGGTCGGGGAAAATGACATATGGGAATCCATTTTCTTAATTCTTTGGTGGTAGTTCCGAGGAAAGAAAAATGGGAAAAGGGTGTCGTTCCGCTGATATGATAAAGAGAAACCAAAGAGCAGATGAAAAGCTTTCCATGGAAAATTCTTGCCGGATTTGCAGTCAAAATTACTGAAGAGAATAAAAAAGAAAACAGACAAACAAGCATTCTTGTCAGGACTTGGGCTCGTTTATACATACTCCTTGTCCATCCCATGACTAGTTCCTTTAGCCCCACCATTAACAACTAGAGAAGTTTCTCTTTTTCATTAGATTGTCTAATATGGTTTTCTGATTTGATATATATTTCCTGTGATTTTCAGACGGATAAGGCATCATTGCTAGCAGAAGTAATCCAGCATGTGAAGGAGCTGAAGCGCCAAACCTCCATAATAGCAGAAACCAGTCCGGTCCCGACGGAGATGGACGAGTTGACGGTGGACGATGCATCTGATGAAGATGGTAAGTTTGTCGTCAAAGCTTCAATCTGCTGTGAAGACAGGTCTGATCTTTTGCCTGATCTGATCAAGGCCCTAAAAGCATTAAAGTTAAAAACACTCAAAGCTGAGATCACGACACTTGGAGGGAGGATGAAGAATGTTTTGTTCATCACTGGGGATCTAGATCATGAGCAGGAGCAACAGCAACAGTACTGTATAAGCTCGATACAAGAAGCCCTTAAGGCAGTGATGGAGAAATCTAATGGTGATGAATCTGGTTCAGGGAATGTTAAGAGACAAAAAACCAATATCAATATATATCCTTGAACACACAGAATGAGTCATGATCACTTCAAGATAACCCATAAAATTTATTTCCTTTCTATCTTTTTTCTTCTTTATTTTAACTTCAGTTGTGTGGTTTCTTGGCTTGTGTACTGGAATGTAGTGTGTGGGTTGTGGACCTTTGGTTTCTGGTTTCTTGAAACAACTGGAAACTCTGAGGGAACAGAAAATGAAAAGGACAAGTGAGTGATAGGAATGGAATGTGGTTGGTGAGAGTTTGTAACTTGGTTTTCTTCAGCATGACATTGCTGCAGAAAGAGTGGTGTGGGGTGGGGTGGGGTGAGAGGGAAAATAGTTAAGGATCTTTTTCGTGAGGAGAGAGACCTTATATAAAAAACCTAAGATAGAAACATGTGGACTTCAGTTTCTTGTTCAGACGTAGTAATATTCATCAGACAAGGTGACGACATTGTTTTCATCATATGCTACATCGTCGTCACCACCACTTGGAGTTACTTTCCGTCCACCACCTCCGATCCTCCTCCGCAGTGCAGTGGTGGCTGATCAGACTTCCGATCTCCATGGAGGCTGAGACAGTACTGGGAATTAATTATCTGATCAGTACGTAGGTATATATATAAATTATTACTATATGATATTAGAATTGGTATATTTCGCTTTCTTTTATTGCGGGTGTAAGATGATATGAATTCATCAAGCTAATTAATATGAAGTGCAAGATTTTTAATTGCACTGTATTGTGAAAAGATTATCTGGATTTGATCTTCTGTTTCTCTAATTTTTGTGTTCAACTTGGAGCTTGGTATGCTCACCTTCCTTTGTTTTCAACATACGTAAAAACTGAATAATAACAGCCTATTTGTGGGAGAGCATGTTGAATAAATGGCTTTTTTGAATTGATTTTCCCATAATCAAAATTAGTCAAACTCATTTTCAATCACACTTTCATTTATTAAAATTAATAATATTGTACTTCGTAACTTTTTTTAACAGTTTACCTGTGAAATGATAAAGTGTTAGCCAGACGCTGACATGGCGAGCATCTTTACATGCCACGTTCGTGTTTGGCACCAGTCATTTAACACTAAAACAAGACTCTTGTTTACTTACACACATTCTTTTTAAAAATCTCTTTTCACAAAATTGATTTTCAATCTTGAACGTGGTAAGGCGTAGCAGCGTGCCCTCGTCTGTGGCTACCCTGGTAAAGCAAAAATCCTTTTGACATATATACCCCTTTAAAAAATTATTTAAAAACAAACTTTTTAGTGTTTAGCCTAAGAGGCTTACCCCTTTTTATTATCTCCTGACTATAGTACCCCTGATAATGTAATCTCAATGACTACTAGCTATAACTAAATAGTAGATGTAACCTATATATATTTTCATTATCACTGTGGTGTTATGATAATTTCGGTATAAATCAAAGTTGTTGCAACCACATATATCGGCCATTAACGTTAATGAGAGCAGATTAAGTTTTATTTTCAATAAAGTTAATTGAAATGCAACGGTCAACACGCTAATTTCTTGACCCTAATTATAATGTTTTTCAACCAAAACATGTTAATTAATGCTGGGTCATTTTCAGCAGGGGACAGTACCTGGCAACATGGAAGACAAAATAAGAAATCAGTAGAAAACATAATTAAGACAAGATTTAAAGTTAGTGAAAGAATCGGAAACTTGCATCATTTTTTCCTTTTTCCTTGTGATTGGAAATTACTCTATATATATATATATATATATATATATACTTAATAAAACAAATTAACAGATCCGTAGAAATGAAGCTTCATTAATTTGTTAATGGGTACATATATATATATATATGTAAAAGATTAATAAAACAAATTAACAGATCCGTAGAAATGAAGCCTCATTAATTTGTTAATGGGTATATGTGTGTGTGTAAAAGATTAATAAAACAAATTAACAGATCCGTAGAAATGAAGCCTCATTAATTTGTTAATATGGGAACCTTTTTTTTTCCCCCTTTCAAGTAATGGAATTGAATGAATACGGAACATCAACGCTCGCTTTCAATAATACATTGTTTAGTGTTTCATATTTTAAACACTTTTTTACAAGAAAAAACTACTCGTAATAACTAATATGTCTCGTTGGCACATACACTGGAGGCATTTGAGCATCCCTTAATGAACACAATACATTAACTTTCAGCGGTCAAGCTAGTAAATGGTATGGAGTACTCAGCAGGTACATCACTAGTACTCAAACTATCTCTTCGTTATACTACTTCACGTGGAGTTGGAGCGTAATCATTGACAGATATAGTAATATGTAGTTAAAGCATTTGTAATTTGTCCGAGTAGTGACGTATTGGCTTTTTTCTTAAAGTATCTGCAATTTGTTCTTGGTGTGTCGACCTCCAAAAGCCATCACTCTTCTCTTCAACAAGATGCACTTTAATTTTTTTTTTTTTTTTAATTTTATCAAAGGGGATGGAATGGAAGGGATGGTGGGATTCGAACCGGAGACTATCCGGTAAGGAGCTAAGTCTTTAACCATTAGACTTTTTGAAAAAAAAAAAGATGCCCTTTAAGTTGATCATAGCTAAAGATTACCACGGCCGAGTTAAGGGCAATATAATAATAATAATAATAATAATAATAATAATAATAATAATAATAATAATAATAATAATAATAGGTAAACTTAATTTAGGAAATATAATGTGCAATTAAGATAGTTGCCCTTTAATAATACTCGGCTTAGAGCATTTTCAATGCATAGTCATGATCATGGAATAAATAATTAGCAAAAAAGTGCTTATTTGGCACATTAAATGCTTGACATTGTCATGGAGAATATCATGACATTCTCCATAACAATGTCAAGTATTAATTTATCCAATTAAAATATTTCTCTCACTCTATTTTTTCAAAATACTTAATCATAGCATGCCAAGTATACAATGTTGACATTGTTGCATTTGAAAATTTTTTGAATGTAATGTCAATACTCTTTGACACATATACACTTAAGATATTCCACATTGACTTTGTATTAGAAATGCTTTTAGAGCTTGTTTGATCTTTATTATTTGGTGAAATTATAATGAGGAAAGAGGTAAAATGTGTATTGAAAATATAAAAATGTGTGAAATATATGATTGTAATTGAACAGTTGTCAAATTAAATGTCAAATTAGTGGTAGGTAAAATTATAATTTGGAGAAATAAAGAACTGACAGTTTTTTTGGCCAAGCAGATTTCCTACATTCGGGGTGTCTATCTGACTATTCACCATGTATTGTTACACTCATGTGCCAGAAAGCAGGGGCCGAAAACCTTTCAAATTCTTTAACATGTGGGCATCTATCATGAAGATTTTCTGCAAATTGTGAGTTCAGTTTGGAGCACGTATATTATTGGAACGGCACAATTCTGATTTTGCAAGAAACTGCATCTTGCTCAAGAATCCACTTAAGGAGCTTAACCAGAAGCCCTTTGGGCATATTTCTTCTGGAGCAGTTAATGCTTCTGAGGCTCTTAAGTTAGCACAGATTGAACTTCAAAATCAGCCGAGTAACTTAGATTTACAAAGACGGGTCAATGAGCTTAACAGAGATAGCCTGGCAGTTGGGTGAAGTTGAACGTCAATTTTATGTCTAACAAGCTAAGTGTGAGTATCTCAAGAATATTGATAAGGGTACCAAGTTCCTTCATGACATGGTCAAAAGAAAAACAATGAGAAATCAGATTTCAGCTGTACACAAGGCAGATGGTACTATTATTACTTCAATGCAAAAAGTTGCAGATGAATTTGTGCACTTTTATGAAAACCTCTTGGGAACTGAACGTAGTATCATTTGTATTGATTATTCTGTGTTGAGTTCTGGGCCAATTATTATACCTGAGAAAGCTGATTCTATTGTTCAGAATGTAACTGAAGATGAAATTAAGGAAGCTTTATTTGCTATTGAAGAAGACAAATCCCCGGGGCCAGATGGGTACTCTTCATGTTTCTTTAAAAAGTCATGGCACATTGTTGGCGAGCAATTTTGCCAAGCAGTTAAGGAATTCTTTTGGCCCCCTTCTATGCTTAAATAGATGAATCATATGGTGATTGCCTTAATACCTAAATCCAATCATGCACCGACTGTGGAAGATTATCGACCGATTGCCTGCTGCAATGTTATCTACAAAGTTATATCTAAAATCATTGCATCAAGACTAGGCCTCATTCTTCCTGCCATTGTGGATCAGACTCAATTAGCTTTTGTTGCCAGGAGTAGCATGATTGAAAACATTCATTTGGCACAGGAATTGCTGAGGAAATATAATCAGAAATGGAGCACCCCTCGTTGTTTGATTAAGGTGGATCTCAGCAAAGCATATGATTCAGTAAATTGGGACTTCTTACAAGCTGTGTTGACTGGTTTAGGCTTCCCTGAATTGTTCATTCGATGGGTCATGCAATGTGTTACTACACCTACATATTCAATTGCATTGAATGGAGGTCTTCACGGTTTTTTCAATGGTACGCAGGGCCTTAGACAAGGTGATCCATTATCTCCCTTTCTCTTTGTTCTTTGCTTGGAATACTTGTCTAGATCACTCAGGATTGCCACCGATGATACAAAGTTCAATTATCATGCGAAGTGTGGCAAACTAAAGATTATGCATTTGGCTTTTGCGGATGATCTTATGCTTTTGTCAAGAGGGGATAGCACATCTGTCAGTTTTCTCATAGACTGCTTAACAGACTTTGGGATGAAATATGGGCTGCAAATTAATGAATTGAAATCCAGTATATTCACAGCTGGGGTATGGGGACAGGGGCTTGAGGAAATTCAGCAGATAACCAACATACCCTAGGGTTCCATGCCGTTTCGTTACCTTGGCATTCCGTTGGCTGCAACACAACTCAAATCCATCCATTATGCTCTATTTATTGTTAAGATTTCTACCTATATTAATGCTTGGATGAAGGCATCACTCTCACATGCGGGAAGGACTTAATTAATTCACTCGGTTTTACAAGAAGTTGAGTGATTTTGGTTATCCATTCTTCCGATTCCATCTATGATGTTGAAGAGAATTACTGCCCTATGTTGTAATTTTCTTTGGAATTCTAGGCACCCTCTTGTCGCATGGAAGGTAGTTTGCCATCCAAAAGTTGAAGAAGGCTGGACTTTTGGGATATTAAACGTTGGAATACATCTCTTCTAGCCAAATCTCTTTGGAACATTCGCAATAGAAAGATACATTATGGGTTCATTAGATGCATCACGTTTACCTCCAGTCAAATTCGATTTGGACATGGAACCTAAGAAGAGAGGACTTCCCACTATTGAAAAAGCTCATTGATATCATGGACCTTTTGTGCCGTAATGAAGGATTCAGTTGGGAAAAATTGGGTAGATTACACATGCCTACAGTCTACAACTATTTCCGTACAAGAGGGACCAAGTTATACTGGCCTTCTGTCGTTTGGAGTTCTTATATTACCCCCAAGCATGCTTTCGTTCTTTAGTTATGTGCTAAATCCAAGCTACTCACCAAGGACTGCATTGTGTACATGGATATCCACAAGGATTGCAATTTCTGTCAAGCACAATCTGAAACACTTGAGTATATTTTCTTTCAGTGAACCTTCACATTCAACATTTAGAGACATATTAAAGTGTGGCTGGGCATTCGAAGATCTATGTCTACCATTACTAGTACATTGAAGTAGATGAAGAAAGAAGCACAAGGAACATCATGCCATAGCAAAGCTAAGAGAGTTGCACTTGCTTGTACCATCTACCATATTTGGACAGCATGGAATAAGCAATTATTTGAAGGTATCCAACTTGAAGCTAGAGGCATCATCCATATAATTAAAACACATGTATACAAGGTTATATTGACTTTGTATCCTAATGTTTTATTTCAATTTGAGATGACTTTAGTAGTAGGTCATTAGTTCTTCTTGATTCTATTATTTTGTACTCTGACATAAATGCCTGGGTATGCCCAGAGTAATTGTTCTCCCAAAATTTTGATCAATGTATTTTCATTTACTGAATCACCAAAAAAAAAAGGGAAAAAAAAGATAGTTACCCTTTTTAACATTCGTACTGTATGTCAGTTCTATTTAGGTTTACCTTCAAATTAACCAAGACAAATCTCTTTAGTTTTTTTTATTTTATTAAGTTACTAATTAATTTGTAATTTCGTCTTAAAAAATTACAAATTTACTTAGACCACTCATTTTACTAAATACACTATATTTTTATTAATATAAACATTTCTAATCTTTGTTTCTTATAGTATTTAAGCCCCTAAAAGTTTCTACTCTATTTTTTTCTTGAACTTTTATTTAATTATCTTTTCATAATCTCAATGATTAAATACATTTAAAAAATTTGATTTGTGTATCTTAAAATCATATGAAAATACGTAGTTATGTATAATTTTAAACATTACATTTTGTTTATTTAAAAATTTTAAGCAATTCACGCAATGAGATTTTTAGAATTAAGATATTATTTGATACAATATTTTATGATAATAATTAGATGTTAAAAATAAAAATATGACAAAAATAAATTAATAATTGAAGTGTAAAGAATTAAAAAATAAAAGATGACAAGTATAATTAAAATATAGTATAGTTAGTAAAAAATGTAGTGTCAACATAACCCTTACTTGAAATCCAATCCAACTTAGAGCTATATTTCTTTTAAATGGGCTCAGTCCAAGTGCCAAATGAAAAAATGGCCCAAAGAAGTCTTAACAATCTCAAAATACCAAATCCTCCACCACTATTTTTAAGAGATAATTAGATAATTCACCCCTTTTTAGAGAGTTTTAATTATACCTTTGCAAAATTAATTTTAAATATACCATTTCAAGTTGTAAAAATACCTTTATTTATTTTTCTTTTTTTATTATTACTGTAATTACTATTTTTTAGGAATTTATATATTTTCAAAAAAATCGTTTCATTTAAAAAAAATTATTTGGAAACTATTTAGAGCCAACAAGATTAGGGTTCAACAATCCATTCCGGGCAGCCGCCACCCCATCCATCTGCGATGCCGCCACCACCACCACCACCACTTGTTAGGTTCTTGGACCACCGCAACCCCCCAGAATGTGTTTCCACCACGAGTCCATGACCATTACACGTGACATCTCATCATCTTCTTCCGCCACTAATTTACACCACTACCGATCGCCACAACTCGTTTACATTATCGACAATATCACTCCGCGGTTTCTACTTCTTCTCCCTTTTCCCTCTTATTGTACACAACTCCATCTATGCCGCCACCCTGACTTGCCGTAACCATATCGTCTCCACGTGCCTTCACCTCTTCTTTCATGAATTTAAAATCCAGCCGCCTCCATTAATGCCCCCACCAAATGGAGGCGTGGGCATGTATTTACAAAATGTCTCCTTTTTTTGCTGTGTTTTCCTTTTGTCTGTTTTTGGTTTATTTACTTTTTCTTTTCATTTTTTTGGGGTTTTCATTCAACTGGAGGCCCTGTTCTAAAAAGTTCGCATAGGCGATCTCTTAGTCGGCGCCTAGACTTAAAGCTTAAGTTCCACGCTTCGACACGCTTTGCGTTTTATCACGCATTGGTTGTGCTTTTATCTCGCATTGTTACGCTTAGGCGCGCATAAGCTCAAAGCTTGGCCTTGACGCTTTTCTATGCCTCACACTTTTTAGATCGCTGACTGGAGGCAAATCCGTCTCCTAGTTTTCGTTCAACCTTTACTTTTATTTTATTTTATTTTATTTTATTTTTTGAAAGTTTTTTCCCGCATTTTGTTTTCTTTTTAACATTTCATTTTAGTTTTTTTTTTTTAAATTTCCGACAACATGATGATACCATGTTTTCGAGTGTGTTTTTTGGTTTTTTTTTTAATACTGGGCTACTACCATCTTGTGTTTTTTGTTCTGTGTTAACATGATATATGTTTTTGAATTGTTACCATGTTTTTATTCTTTTTGGTTTGTCATTCATTTCGTGTTACTATTTTTCTTATTGAATATGTTTTTTGATATCATATTTTTGTTTGTGTTACCAATGTTTTTAAATGAATTAGTTACCATGGGTTTTTTTTACCCTATTTTTTCATTTTTTAATGTGTTTTTTTTCAATCGTTATAACTAACATTTGTCAGATTGTTAGTGAATTTTTTTTCCTCCGTGGCGATTGGTACATCCTTTCAGTTTTTTAATTTCACTTTGTGTTTTTTTTTTGTGATTTTGGTATAATTTTCTTTTATATTTCACATGAAATTTTTCCTTTTTTTTTTTGTATTTGTTACTATTTTTGCTTTACGAATGAAAACATTTTGTTTTGTAAATGGTAACATTTGTTGATGTGCTTGTGGCGGCAATGATTGTTGGCGGTCCGAGCTGCGGCGGAAGCGGCTATAAGGAATACGACTACTTTTTTATTGAAAAAAAATACTATTTTTAATTATTATTATAATAATTATAATTTATAAAAAAATAATAATTAATACTTATGTAATTAATAAAGAATTAAGTTTCAACTAAATTGGTTTAGGGTAGTTTTACAATACAAAATGACATTTTTATAATTACTTTTTAATTAAAGAGTATTTTTCAAAACCCTATTACAAAATGTGGTTTTTATGTAAAGAAGCTGTTTTTAATTCTCATTCATCATTTTGGACTCTTGATTTTTCTTTCATGAATTAATGTCGTTGACTAATAACATTAATTACAATGCTATACGATATTGCTTATGAGATGTGATTTTGATCTAGTATTATATTGGCTGCCAGCATAACATCCCAAATTTATTCAATATTGTTATTTTTCTATATAAAACTGGGAAACTTCGAGAAGAGGCATAGACTTAAGCCTAAGATCTCATTCCGATAAAGAATGTTTTTTACTACTTGAAACTATCATTCTTGGTGTTCATTCGTTGTTAATTTACCATAACTTTGTGGGATATCTCGATATTTTTTCAGACTTTTATAATTATATATGTTGAAAACTTTTTAATTGCCAAAAATGCACTTAATGTTTCCTGTAACCAACTGACTTTTGTTAAAGAAATAAATAAAATTCATTATAAAACAGTGCTCAGTAGAGAAGTGATATTGTATACATTAAGTGTACAACTTTTGTACACACCCCTAAATTTACCAACACCCCACAAAAGTTATGATTTCAAAGAAGATGGGACAAAAGACATTTAAGTAAATACAAAAAAGTGTGTATAAAATTTATACACCTTGTGTATACAAATATCATTTCTCGTGCTCAGTATGTAAATATCATGAAAACAATTTATAAAATGATGAAAGGTGGAAGTTGATTGCTATGCAAAAAGTGTTATAACGTGTCTCTTTTGCCTGTTAACGTTAGCAATCTATTATTAAATAGATTTAGTAAAAATGAGTGGTAAAAATCTTTGTAGATTAAATGAGTCTACAAGATCGGAAGAGCGTACTACATTCGTCTAAAAAAGATGGTCATATTTCCTCTTTCACATATATTAAGAAATATTTATTTAATAGTATTAAAAAATAAATTTTAACATAATTTATCTATTATACCCTTTCATTTATTAATTATTTCACTTTAATAATTCTATTTTTTTATAATCATACACATTAAAGAAGGACATATAAGAGAAATAATATTTCAACTACTTTTTAAAAAGAAAACGAGACCATATTTTGGGATGGAAAAAAAGGAAATATGAATCAACTTTTTAGGATGGAGGTAGAAATTAATTTTACAAGTTTCTATTTACAAACAGAATAAGTTTGTTATTTGTGTCACGTGTGAATTATATATATTATATTATTTGGTTGAGTTGATAAATGTCACACATCTAGCTAGTTATGCTATATTGAATGGTATGGTGTTGGACCGTTGGTTGATGACGTGTATAAACACCAAATAAGAGGTGAGGTGAACTGGGGAAGTAGAAACTAACTGAAAATCTACATATAGAGTCTTAAGATTCCTTGGGCAATTTTTATGATATTTGATTGATTAATTTCGGTGGCTTCTTTAATGGGTTTTGTAATGATAATTTGCAATAATTAGCTTCTTTAATTTAGTTTTGTGTTGAAACTGAAACCATAAAAACTTTATAAAGTTATCAATGTTATTATCAAAATTTATTGTTTAAGATATTATATGAAGTTATATGTGTACATAAAGATAAATATATCTAGTGAAATTAATAATGGTTCATTACATGTAAAAAAGTAGCATTAGTCTTTTACTTTTATGTTTTGTTTTATGAAAGAAAAAATAACAAAGTCTCACTTTACTAGTTAAAAATTTGTTACTGGCCCCCACTAAATTTTGTTCCAGCTCCGCCATTGTTTCTGTTGTGGAAATTGTATGATTTGTGTAACCAAACAAAATATATAGAATAAAACACAATAAAAAAAAAAGAGTAATAGAGTAAAATTAAAAAGGCTGAATTAAGAGGTTTGCAAAAACTGTTACCTTAAAGTCGTGTTGGCGTTCCCTTCATGCATGTATTATCAGTGTGACATGCATGTCTCCAAGATAAAGGGCTTTCAACCAATACTTCATTAAAGAGCACGATCACAGTGAACGAAAGAAACGCGCCTATGTTGTATTGTCAACTTAAATATAGAGTATATATGTATGTATGAGATAGTGGTTTTAAGATGTATGTAAAATGATTAATAAGCTCCTTTTATAGTTTATTATAGGATGTAACCCCCACAACAATAAGATTTAATATTGAAATTTTGGGGTCAAATAAAATTAGCACAATTAACGACCAAACGTGAAACTACAAATTAAAGAAAAAAACTGAAAAAATCAACAGATTGGATGTTTCAAAGTTTTTTTAAAGACATAAGTTGCCTTGCCAAAAAATAATAATAATATTAAATAAAATAAAAAAAAGTTGCAATAGCTTCTTCTTTGTCGACTTAGTATAATGTTCGTACTTAAGATCCTGAGTAAACCCTGTGACAAATCCAAATACATGGGCATCATCACGCACACTATTGGAGAGATTGAGATTGAGCTTGTACTGTAGATATAATTACAAAATTATTTTAAAGTAAAAAAATATAAAATATAGATATCAAACCTAAGTTTTTAAATACGAATTAACAAGTGAACATAAATTATAAATGTGTAGTCAATAAACTTACTTCAAAAGGGACGTAAATGTAAAAGTTTTCTTTATACTTTTTTCCCCAATAAATCTCATTCTTTTTAAGTTATTTCATTTCCTTTAAATTCAAATCACAAAATAACATACAAAATTTTGTAATATAATTTAATTTGCCTGAATGAGTAATTTCTATTCGAGTTCCTTTTTTTTATCAAATTAAAATTGAATAAATATAATATTCAAATTTATAATAAGTCTTGTTAATTTTTGTTAGTTCAAATTTCGATCAGTTTGAGCCTCATCTTGATTTTAAATAAAACAAACCCCTAAAATGCATCGACTCAATCTGATAATGGATTATAAATGCACAAATGGCACATTAAGTTCAACACTTTATTTTGATGTGATGAGCCAGTCATCAATAAAAGGCTTCATGTAGAACACATCGTTAAAAGTCACAACTTTAATTGTCTTTCTTTCTTTCTTTCTTTTTTTTTTTTTTGGGATGGGTGGTCGGGGTGGGATACAATTTGTAGAATTTTAGAGACTTGGATCCAGAACCGCAATCCTAATAAAAAGGTACCATTATCACTTGAGCTATCACTTTTGATCGGTGATTGGTTTCTGGTTGAACTTTAAAATTAATTTTTTTAATCAAATTACCTGCCAAATACTTGACTTTCAATTGGATTATGCAAAATACTCTACTTTCAGTGGTAGTAGATTCTCACCCCGTGCGTTACACGGAAGATTTTCAAACAAATTTTTATTAAATAGTGATGTATTTAATATCAAAAATGGTAAAACCTTTATGATTATTGTTGTGAAATAGAAAAATATATAGAAATAATAAATCTATTTTATCATAAATTACGAAATACTTCTTTATGTACTACATTTATAGTTGATTAACTCGGACAACCATTATCACCATATGTCAAAATCTTTAACCCCTCCCTCCTGGCCGGGCGGGACTTGTGACCCTAGATACATCGACATAGAACTGTCCATGACTAAAAACTGGTTTCGGCAAAAACATACTAACATGTGACAGTGATTGGCCCTGACTCTTATTGATTATCACTACCTATGGGACCATCAATGGAAACCGTCTCCTTTGAAAAGTGAAAGTCAACCGCACATTAGAAGGAGTCAGTGAAAGCCGCGGTATAAAACTTTTTTCACCGGCATTCGATCCTGATAAAATCTTCGCTTCAATAACATGACTTCCGAGTCTTATAACTAAAAGTTGTGTGCTATTACACAGTCCAACAGAATGATCAATATTATGCATTAACATCACTGGAACATCAACCTTCAGACATAATTCATGATTCAGAACTCCTGAGCACCTTACCCTGTTTAAGAAGTCTGGCATGTGAAGATCTTGCATCAATTCACAGTTGGAATCAGACTTACATTCTGAGTCCGAACTAAGAAATGTCCTTACATCTGTTTGATTATGTGAAACTATATAACTATTTACCCTTTCAACCACGTCATTAGTTGGAGCCAATATATAGCTCTGTCATTTAAATAATTTGATTCATTGCCATTCCTTGTGAAATTCGGGTATACACTGTTAACAATAGCCGCAATTGGATCACCAGAATACAATAGAAGTAGATCATCTGGAATATCAATGGTAGCGTGACCATCGTTAGACCTATCTACAATTCCATCACCAATACCTGCAATCCAATCAAAAAAGGCCTCCAACTCCAAACATTCATCTGCAGACTCCATTCGCTGAAGTCTCATATTCTTTGTCAGCCTTAAGACTTTACAGTGACTCCACAAATTTGATGAGTTGATGAATGCATGAACCACATCTTGCCTACTACCCTTTGGAATCACTGGCAAAATCTGCCCAAAATCACCACCAAAAACTACCGTTTTACCATTGAACAGCTGATCCTCACCCAGGGGATAATGGTCACACAGAATATCCCGCATTGTTCTGTCAAGTGCCTCAAAACAGTACACGTGCATCATCGGAGCTTCGTCCCAGATTATCAACTTGGCCTTAGCTATCAATTCACCTAGAGGACTATCTTTAGCAATATTGCAAGTAGAATGCTCATTTGGATTCAAAGGAATCGAAAACCTTGAATGTACAGTTCTACCACCTAGGAGAAGAAGAGACGTAATACCAGTTGAAGCAACGTTAAGAATAATCTCACCTTTAGACCTAATGGCAGTAGATAACATCTTCCAGACAAATTTCTTGCCAGTCCCACCAGGACCTTATAGAAAAAACATACTACCATCACCGCATTAACAGACTGCATGATAGTGTCGTACACACTGTGCTGCTTCTCAATGAGCTGAAAAAGAAGCTCAATATGTTCTACTGCCAAAGCATCTCTATCATACTGCAGCTCTTCATTTTTCAAACTATTCCCCTCATCCAAAAAATACACATCACTCAGAAAAAGCATCGTAGGATAGTTACGTAGACTCTTCTCTCTTTTACACATTAATTTTTCAATTTCCACAAGAGCATAATTCCTCAGCTCATCCTCAGTAAGTTGAAGCTCTAAACACCAACAGATAACACAAATAAGTTATAAATTAGAGAAACCCATAATTTAAACTCAGATATATAATAAATCAAAAACAAAACAGAAACCTCATAAAAATCAAAATGAATAAAATTACCTAGTTGTTGGAATGCATTTCGTTGATTATAAAGCACATCATCTGACAAAAAGTGCCAACACATTTCCTAAACATATTCTGGTCTTGCAAGACAATCAGATAACAATAACGTCATAAATAATGTACGCAGAAGGTTGGCAGAACCCTAATGACTTGCCCCTGATATCCCATCATATACTCTCTATCATCGTCTAACAGACCTCATGCATAACACGCATCTCTAAATATCTTATGTTGTATACCATCATAAAACTCCATCTCTTCATAGCTCGTTTCTCCACAAACAATATTTAAAAGAGTTCGCAGATAATACTTTTCCCCATTACCAGGACAGACAAAGAAAATTCTACCAACAGCAAATCACTGTTTCCTCGGCACCCATTCCCTCGTGCTTCTTTTCCAAACAAATTTCGTGGGGAATTCAGCATAGGTCAACTTTCTTGCTTCAAGATACTTTCTATTTGCCTCTATCCATGCCAAGAATTTACTCTGATGCACAGACAATCAAGTAATGACCTCATTAATAGAATCGTCATGAGCATAAAAAATATCTTGCTCGTTTAGCAGATGAAATCCCAGATGCTCAACAGACACATCTCTATAATGAATGTTAAAACCAAATAATCACCATGCAGAAATGTATCGACAGTCGTAGTACATGTCTATTTCATCAATTTCTTTTTCGTAACCATCGTCAGCATACTGGCAGAACATCATAGTAACTCTGTCAATCCCCTTGTTGATATGCTTAAACAGATACTTAATGGATTTTGACTAATTACACCATCCAACATTTATATACGCCCCATACTTCATCAACAAATAACGATTATGCGGAATTACAAACCAATTGTCAAGCATAATCCCATTTTTCTCCACTGTTCTACCATTATCTGGCCTCTTATACACAGGATATCCGCTGTTATCAATGGTCGTCGATTCAACAAATTTTTTCGAAAAGTGCTTCAAACAATGATCATTGACCATGCACGGCGATTTCTTATTCGAATGTCTACACAGACCATAAACCATCAAATCTTTGACCAGCTGGTAATACTTATCCTCTGATATCCCATCCAGAATCTCTGCTGATATGATTGTATCAATGTCCGCAGGGTTAAGAAGATTATATTTTTGCGTAAGCCACAATAATATATGGGCATATGGTAAGCCAAGCTTTTGAAACTCAACGGTATATATAACTGTCAATGTAGAAAAAAATAGTATAAACCAAGATATAATAGGAATAACAAAAAAATACAGTATAAGAAAAAACTATTAAAGAGAGATATAATAGTAAAAAACTAACAGCTCAAATATTATAAGTATCTGCTCTAACTTCTCCAAATATTTTATTCTTTTTTAGATCTGCAATTAACTCATCAAGCTTAACCTTGAAAACCATGCTTATAATATTTGGTCAATCTTCACGACAAAGTCCCATATCCTCAACAAAACGGCTTATCCTGGGCCATTTTAGATTGCATGTGAAAGTGGTAAACATGTCAGGATATCCAGCCCATTTACAGATAGCCGTTGCATCTTGATAATTCTACATGGTATTACGCACACCACCAGTAAACGATCCAGGCAAAACAACACGCTTGCCAACTCTAAAGCCATCACTTTCACCTCTCCCTACAACATCAGTCAAGCCCTTATACAAGTCGCATTTCAATTCTTTTTGATGTGAACGTATAAACGCAAGTCTAAAATACTCAACCAATAAATGCAAGTCTAGAATACTCAACCATGGTATACCCATCCACTAAGAATTGCTGAAACAATCTCCTAGAGGATAATATATAACGCGATTCGTTCTTTCTTTCCTACAACCTAAAGCAAAATACTCTTTTATAGAAACTTTCTTCCTGCATGCAGACGAAGACGCATCAACCCCAGCATGATAAATATCATCCCTAAAACCATCTTTGCCGAATGGAAACAAAAGTGGATATTGCGAAGACAGATACTGAGAATGAAGTTCACTTATCTGTTGCAAATCGCCAGTCTGTGTTTCAACTATAATATCGCGCTTCCCTGGAGCAGTGTCAAAATCACCTTCAACGATTGCAGGAACCTCATCCTTCTCAGGAAGATTATATTGCTTACCGTCTCTACTACGTTTAGCAAGAAGTTTCAACTTAATTTCTAGAACATTTGACTGGCTAAATCTATCCCAAGCTGTTTGAAACCATTGAACCAAATAATTTTGCGCATCAAGCATCTCTTTAAGCGATGCAACTATAGCAAGGTCAAGACTGTTAGACCTAGAAGTTTGCCAAAAAAAGTAAAGGAAAATAAATTAACATGGTCACATACAATGCAAAAAAGACATATCCAATAAAATTACCAAGATAAATTAAAAATTCTCACCTAATAGCACGAATCCTATTCGAAACTTCATTTTGTGGGTCAGAAATATACATCTGTGTATGGGCACCTTCCCCTGTAGGTGGCAGCAAACTTCTAATCTTGTTATGATTCTGACCATTCAATCTAAAGATTGGCAGTGCAGTCCCACTATTAATACTCCTATCAATTTTCCCTCCAATTGTAAATGAGAACATGCTATTATAAGCAGGAAGATTTTCAACAAAGTTCCGACTCCTATCGTCTCTACCGAAAATCAGATCGTTAAGCAGAGCAGGAGGATCTTCAATCCGAGGAAGTACAACCTTTCGATTCATACAACACAAACCAAATCTCGGGCCTCTAGATTTGTAGTTTTTAGAGGTACGTTTGTCATATAAAAAAATATCACCACAATGCTCACATTCGTACGTTGGATCGCCAATATCATAGTAAACTAAATTAAGAAATAAAGCAAACTTAATAGAAAATACTAAGGACGAATTAAAAATCATATTGACTGCCAGTTATACACTGATATAAATATAAACAAACATACCGTCTTTTGACAAGTCAAGACACTCAATATCTTCATCGTCGGAATCATTCGTGTCTCTATCACTAAATAGGCCCTCATCGATACCACTCGCATCAAAATCAACTGAATGTATTGTAAATAAAAATTAAATTAAAACACGACATAGCATAATTTTAAACAGATAAAACGCACAATGAATTCACTTGACATAAAGTAATTATTTATCTCAATTAATTTGATAAATAAATATATTTATGTGGGCAAAATAAAATAAAGAGGAAAAAAAAAGAAAAAGAAAATAACATATCAACACTATACCGTCAAGAATTATTTATAAAAAATGAAAATGGACGTTAAATCGGAAAAAAGAATCCATCATCACATCTACAATAATAAATAAATAGGATAAAATTCCTAAATGACTGAAAAAAAAATAAAATAAAATTCCTAAATGGCTAAAAAAAAGTATTAAAATTATTAACATAAAATGGAAATTATACGATACAATTCCATATTTAAAAAGAAATTGGAATCCGAATGTCAGATAATACGAAAAATATAACTAATAAAAAAAATTAAAAAAACCACACAAACCGAGTTAGGAAGAAAAAATGTATTATGGTTGTGGACCAAAAACTAATACGTAATTTCTAGCAAGAATAAAAATATTATATAAGATAATCAAACCAAGCAACATCTAAGCTGAGAAAATACATTTGAATGACACATTAACGAATATGTTGGATCAACAATATTATCACAGTGACATTTAGGCAAATAAATGTTAATATATGAAATAAATACTTACAAACTCTATTATCATGGTCACTGTGCCCAGAATTAAACATATGACTGGAACCAGCTATGTTGAAATCACCAAAACGACATGTTTGCGAAGAGTACACAGATATCGTGGGATGAGAAGGACAATTAGGCAGAGAAGAGTCTTTATAAGATGTCCTAGGAACAATTATTTTGAAATTAAGACCCACTGATTCCATGTTAAAGTCTGTAGACATTTAAGTAGAACCAATAAATAAATTTAATTTAAATAAAGATTAAAAAACCAATTTCAATACTAAAAACAGTGTTTTAGAAAGCGTGAAGCGTGAAAAAGTGTCAAGGCTAAGCATTAAGCTTATGTGCGCTTAAGTACACCAATGCAATATAAAAGCGTAACCAATGCGTGATTAAGCATCACCTAGGTGAGCTTTTTAGAACACTGATTAAAACAAATATAAAAGTAATAAACGTAACAAAATTCAACATTATCATTTGTCAAATCATTTAATGAATTCCTACATACAGGACCAATAGGACAATTAAATAACGTATTAGACGAAAAGACATTATATGACCTTTCAGGTAGCACGTGATGCGGCCTCTTATTAGACATCAATGAAAAGCCTATTACAATAACAATCAAAGTTCACAAAACAAATTAATTATTTAACAAAAAAAAACGATTAAGCATTTATATATAAGGAGTTGAAAAAAAAAAAGTCAAGATAAGAGAATCTTTATTTTCATGAAGATGTCTTCCGCGCCCAGCAGATATCACGGAGGTTTTAGTCAATTTTCTCATTTAAATAATGTAACGTGAACGCGGGAACATAAAAGTTAAGATAAAATTAACAATAAAAACAAATGAGGAAAAAATGGGCAGAAAAAAAAGTTCGAGAGTAAATTAAAAAATAAATGCCTAACGATTAATTTTAAACATAGAAATATTTCTATGTTTAAAAAGTTATAATTAATAATTAATCAGGTAAATATAAAAAAAAAAAGGAATATTCTATTTCACATATAAGATTGAGTTGTCTACATGTACACACATCAAACTAAACGTAAGCCATATTAAGAGAATACTAACGCGGGTAGATTTAATAATTAAAAACAATAAAACGGTAAAAAAAAAATGAACAAACCAAGAAAATAACTAACCCGAGGAAAAAGGTAAACTGCAAAAAGAGAAACCAAAGATGTTGAGGACGCAGAGCTCAAGTAGTAGAACACAACCACAAACGATTAAAACAATAGAGAGAATATAAAGTTAAGAAGGCTATGAATGAAATGAGTTAGGGAAAGAACTAATTTATAATGTAAGCGGGCCCAGATCGATATTTAAAACAGTCCAGATTAATTAGGAAGGTGCTTCAATTATGAATAAGATAGGAGAGAAATGTTATAACTTATCTAAAATAACTTCATTAGTTAGCTAGGGAAAGACAACACCACAAAAGACTAATAATAATTATACCCTAATTAATAAGTAATTAAAAATTAATAAGTAATTAAAATAAGGAAAAAGAGAATAAAATTATAACGTAAGTAAAAAAGTAATCAAAAAGCGTAGTAGCCCCCCAATCTAATTAATTGGACAAACGATCTGTTCAACAATACAACTTCGTGTAGAGAACGGCTCATGCGATTTGATGGCTAGAGAAGCTAAAAACACAACGTAACAAAAATAATGAAATAAAACCAAAGAAGAAAACTCTAAATATTAAACAAAAACCCCATCTTTAAATTAATAATAATTCAGAAATAATAAGTACAGTATATTCTTAAATATTGAAAAACTAAATAATAGTTGGTGTTTACACCCAATATTACAATCTCCGTACCATTGATTGCACAGCTAAAGAACTACAATAAATTACAAAAGAGAAATAAGTCTACAATAAATTACAAAAAATACTAAAGAAAAAGGCTTCTAAACAGTCAATGACCAAGTCTTTCAACTTGTAGCTTCGAGGTCAAGAAAATTCAGAAACAGATAAGCCAAAGGATACAAACCTGCAATCAGAAATTGTAGAATAGACAATCGAGCATTCAAAGAGAGTGAAACTAAACAAATCCCGGAAGAAAGAAACCAGTGACTATCTAAAAATACGATATACATCAAAGTATTAAACAAATCCCAAAAGAAAGAAACCAATAAATACCCACGTGTTAATACACATTACATTATAATAATCACATTAAATCAGCCATGTGCATAATAAACTAAAACATTCCATTAATTGACAAATAGACAGCAACAACACAATAAATAAATAAGAAAATAATCTACAAATGACAAACCACCATATTCATGCACCCATGTGCATGTAAAAGAAAAAATCAGCAATGTAATAAACTTAAGTCTGTAACCAATCTTCATGGAGTATTGTAAAAAAAATAAAAATGTATCAAAACCACATGCAACCAAAGTGCATGACAAACATCAAAACCATCACAAAACTTGAGTATATCAGAACATTCAAATCAGCAAATCTGAAATGTGGGTGTTTTTCAATAGAAAGTCAGAAATTATGAAATCTCCAGCTTAACGGTTTTCTTCAGCTTGTTCGAGGATGACTGAGTCAAGGACTGTCCAACAGGCGCAACAGAATCAAAATCTAGACTTCTCTTTATTGGCTTAACAACTGGCGTATCACCGAGGTCAATGCTTGACTCATCAACCTAAATAAACAGTGCCATTACATTAAATCAAGCCAATAAACTCCTATAAAGAAAATAAAATATGTATCATATATATTTGAAAACCAACCTTAGAGTAATCCTCGCAGGCAACACCAAACAGGACATCAAGGTCAGTGTCCAAACCTGAATCCTACACACATGTAAATATGACAGAATCTCAGGCCAAAAAAATAACTAAAAAGAAAAAAAAAATAAGAAAAAATAAGGACAGACATGTAAACATGACAATATATCAGACCCAAAAAAAAAAAAATTATACTACAATTGAAAAAGACATAATTTAAAAGTAAAAAGGACTGAAGTACGTACATACTTATAATCAACTTCCCAACCCTCCGAAACCTTCAAAATCGAGAATTGCCGCCCCTACTCAGCATCATCTCTTACCGTAGTCTGAACTTTGAACATCATTCGCTTATCAGCCAATTTGTGCACCTTCCGAGGACACATACTCCTATACATGTGATCCTAAAGGAACAAAACAGAGTCAAAATACAGAAAGGAAAATAAAAGGAAACACTCATAATCAACAAAGTAATATTTGTTTAACCACACGCCTATAAAATAATTTACGAATGGCCACGCAACTGATCTACTGTCTTCCCTATAAACTGGACAGACTTACGGTCCCACATCATGACCGTTGCAAAACTCCCCTCATCCTCAACTCATAATTTAAGCATAAATCGCCAGCAGCCCTTGTCAGAAACAGTTTTACATTTCTGGCAATAATACATATCACCTTCGCGACTGAGCTTTTTGGCACAATCATCATCAAGATAGCCAAAATAGCATACTCACACTTTGACAGAATTGCAGTAATTCTACCCGCAATTCAAAAAATACCAGACTGTACAACAAACAAACTTATAAAGAACAATTGAAATATGATAAACGACCAATTCAACTGAAAACACTATAAATCCAATAAGATCAGAGCATCCACATTGGAACACATGACCCCATGATACAACTATTTCAACCCAAAACACTATACATCGAATAAGAACAACTACTACAGCTACTTCATAAAAGAACACTATACTTCCAATAAGAACAACTCATAAACAACTAATTCAACTCAAAACACTATACATCCAATAAGAAAAGAGGATTCACATGGACAAAATTACCTCATTAGACTGTAGGAGATCACTCAACTTCTTGACAGCCCCATCCTTTGGCTCCTCATCATCAGATACAATGGTCACAGAAGACAACTGACTTAACTTCTGTGAGGAAAATCCCCCTCAGCCACAAGCTTATAGATTAAGTAAATAAATTGAATAAAATTACCATGTTCAAATAAATACCACACAACTTACCACAGTCCACATACAATAGCAAAATTAATAGCACAATAAAATAGACAAACTTGTCCCTAAATTCTACTATTTCAGCCAAATCTACATCAAATATCAAATTGGTCGCATAAAAAGTGTTCTCAAAGACCAGCATCAACTAAGGAGAACATTGAAGCCCAAACCAATAAGAAACCCACATAAAGTATATAATATTAAGTACAACAGGAAAAATAATTAGATACTATCAAAAGACCTCGATAAAAGCGGGACCGACACATTTGCATATTCAACACAATGGGAGAAGTAGACGAATTCTATAAATACGAAGTAAGAACCCCAGTATATTTATCCCGTACGGTACAGTTAAGCCGTAGGTCCTAAGAGATAATAAAATTCATTATATAAAGAATTGTACTAAGAAATAAATGTCTGAATAGTCCAATATTATATACATTATTAACTCTTACTCATTATCCCTAAGGACAAAGTCAATCGACCTGCTTGACTTTTTAGAGCCTTGATATTCCCTGGGACGTCCAACTTGGACGACCTTTCCGATCACATCTGATCAAACATCCAATTAATAAAAGCATAAGCCAAAAAGTACAAGAAGAGGGAAAGGAAAGAGAAATACCAAACAAATAGGCATCAGTTTCACCCTCAGCTTTCATTATTTCAGAAAATGGTTTGAACATAAAAAGCTCTTTTCGGAATGCAGGAAAATTAGCCATATCATGTTCTACAACACATGTACTCTCTTTAAAGAATAACCTCCAACGATAAGAGGTTGGCTTATAAAACCCATCATTACTGCATACGTCAAAATGACGTATCCCATACAACCCATACTCACTCAATTTGGAACCAAATTCATTGATAACTTCTGACTGACGGAAGCGTATATGGGTACCCTTCTCCAAAAATAGAAAATTAGACTCGGTACAGATAGATGTCCACACCAAAGGTGGAAGGGGAAAAGGGGAAAAAAGAACCAGTTTGCAGAAGCAACCAATCAAGCAAGAAAGCAGGAAAAAAACCAACTACAGGGAAAAAAATAGACAAACTGGACAAATGAAACTGAGATTGCAAGTATAATACATCTAAAAGCAATATTATAAAAAAACATTAATAATAAAATAGAGCAAATATAAAGGTCAGCAAACTGATTAAATCAACTAAAGGGGGCAAAAGTCGGAACAACAGAAAAAATTTAAATGAATAAATCCTAAGTATTTCATTATTAATTTCATGGGACATGTTTAAAAGTCAGAAATGGAAACTGATTACATTTTCTAGAGCTGAGGGCACATCAGAAAAGAGAAAATATAAAGGTTATAAAGCAAAGCAGATAAGTCCAATAAAACAGTAGAACATAATAAGTAAAACCAGAACTAACTACATTAATAACTACATGGGACACATTACATTATTAAATATGTGGATTACTAACAGTAGAACACATTTCATTACTAATTACTTGATGGACACTAATTACATGGAACACATAACCTTTTGAATTACATGAGACAAATAGGAAAGTCAGAAGAGCAGATTACATGGTGAAAAACTATGTGGAACACACTACATTATTAAGTACATGGTAGACGCTTAAATACATGGATGAAATTATATTCTGAATTACATTTATTTCTGAATTAAAAGCCAGAAATGCAGAACTACTTAAAATGAAAAGATCCTCACCATTTCATTATTTATTTCATGGAACATATTATAAAGTCAGAAATGGACAGTGAGTACATTTTCTAGAGCAGAAGGCATTTCAGAAAAGACCAAATATAAAGGTCATAAAACAAAGCAGAAAAGTCCAATAGAACAGTAGAACAGTAGAATATCAATAATTCACATATTGGAAAGCAAAAATAACCTTTTGAATTACGTGGGACATATAGGAATGTCAGGACAGCATAAGCCATGGTGAAATATCTTGGAAAATCCAGATAGTACAACAAATTACATGGAAACAAATCCTCATTATGGCATTAAAAATTACAGGGAACATATTCAAAATGCAGATACTACAGTAAAAACATATAACAGATCATAACACATATCAGTAAAGACCAAGTGTAATTGATTATAAGGCACATTAATATCGAAACATCCCATCATCACTACATTATTAAATACATGGCAATTATTAAAGAGAGAAATGCTCCAGATCACCTTACATATCAGAAAAGACAAAAAGTAGAGGATATTAAAGCTGGAAAAGCAGAAAAGCCCAAAACAGAAAAAAAAAATGACCAACCAAGAACTCCTCAGGATTCCGTGGAACTCATATGATCAAAGTTCAAGCGGATAGTGTTCAAGAAGGACGTGAGAATGATAAAATCAATAAAAAAAATTCAAGATCAGGAACCATGGCATTAGACTGAACATAGCAATAAAAATACACAGTAATAAAGAACATTTCAACTATCACATGTGGACAGTTACAAGCAACACTAATAAGTGCAATATCATTTAAACTAATAAAGTTTTGAAAATGAAGTACATACCTCTTCATCCGAAAATATAAACTCGACGGAATACAACTGATGATAGGGGACATACCACTTTCTCACAACACGCACAAGAAAAGTCCACTTACATTGGCAGTCATCTATATCTCTCAACATGTTCCAGAGAGGAGCCATTGAACAAAACAAATAGGGTATATTAAAAAGTTAGGAGTAATATAATATGTGTTTAAGAAATATGAAGATAGTGAATTCGACTCAACTAATGGGTGAGGTAAGTGATCAAAGAGGGTGTCCTTAAATAATCAAGAACACATAAGATGTCCCATTGGTAAAGGACACCAAATTCAATCAATAAACAGATGATTTCAATCACACAATCAAGATAAGATGCATAATTCAAATCGTAAATTGATAATCAGTAAGCAACTTAACATAAATAAAATCAAACTTCACAGGACATAAACCCTAATTTCGAAGTGAGTATATTGTTCATGATTAAACAGATAAGAACCTAATCAACTGGAGATAAGGAAAGAAACCATCGAATGAAAGATAAATGACAGATAAGATTAACCTAAATCAGAAGTATGCTAACAGAAAACAGTAGTCGGATAAGGAAAAACCCAAAACCTGATAAGGAATGAAAGCCAAAATGGTTTCATAAATTGAGGAGTAAGATAAGAAAATCCAGTCACGGGCCAATCATTAGGATTTCCCAAACGCTAAAGTAAATCTCCACCATCAATGAAGAAACACGATATCAGCTGACAACTGCGAAGCATATTAAATCAGATCACCCAGAAATTCAATCAGAATCAAATACAAAAAATGGATCAGTATAAAACAGAGAAACCCTAGATTAGCGATGCAAATAACAATAATCGGATAACGATTAAACAACAGAAATAACTGCGAAGCATATCGGCTCGGATCCACCAGAAATTCAGACAAAATCAGTAAAAACAACGGCTCAGTTCAATAGAGAGAAACCCTAAATTTAGAGATGCAAAGAACATTCACAATCGTATAAAAAAAAAGGATAGACACTGCTAAAAAAACAGGACATCACCAACGGCATTTCCGTAGGTGAAGCTAATAACACTGTCGGAAAAAGCCTTCATCGACGGAATTTTTCCATCGGAAAATATGTAGGTGATAACCTGCTCGGTAATAGTTTTCGACGGAAATTTTTAATCCGTTAGAAATTTCCAATGGAATTAATTCCGTTGAAAATAAATTTTCCGTCGCGTCTGTCGGAAATTTCTTACAGAATTAAAATTTCCAACGGATGCAAAAAAAATAATAAAAAATTTTTTTTTGGTCCAACCCGACCCACGACTTGAACCCGCAACAACCCGTGAGAAGCCCTAACCTGAACCGGTAACCCGCGAAATTTATTTCCCCCTTATGCACCCAAGGGGATTCAAAACCAAGACATGGCAATTGGGAGTGAGGCTACCATCCATTCTTGTTAACATATTGGTCCGAAATTTATATAAAGTATATTCGAGTAATTTTACTAATTAAAAAATATTAAATTTTCTTTTTCAAACACTGGAACTTTTTATTAATTAAATTTTTTTACACTAGTTTTCTATATCATAATATATATTTATTGTTTATTAAAAAAGTCGGTCTATTAAATTTTTTTTTGGTTCTATTAAAATAAAAATATGATTAATGTGAATTTTTTGCTTTAAAAACCCAATAATTAATAAAGTATTTTACTTGCAACCATTGTTTTAAACATTAACCACCAATATTTTTATAAATGAATTGCCGAACATTATAAGAGTGCATGTAATCGATCCTTTCATAAAACAAGTGTACGAGTCATATATGAGAATTGAGTAGAAAGAAATGATTATATATGTATGCACATGCCACACATATGTTCAATAATAGTTGAAGGTCGACACCTAACTACTCAATACCTTCTAAATTTCATAACTGCAATGATTGTTATGTATATTAAGATTCTATTTTTTTTTATTTATTTATATTCCATGTCAACTAGTGTCCAATGTGGAATTGTTCG
Source organism: Nyctanthes arbor-tristis (assembly GCA_963692815.1). Taxonomy (NCBI): domain Eukaryota; kingdom Viridiplantae; phylum Streptophyta; class Magnoliopsida; order Lamiales; family Oleaceae; genus Nyctanthes; species Nyctanthes arbor-tristis. The sequence continues at coordinate 36,046 of CAVNYN010261983.1, forward strand.
CGTTTAATTTTTTTTTTTTTTTTTTTGCTTTTTTTTATAACTTTAGTTTGTACTTTTAATTATGGATACAAAACATAAATTATTTTCTATTTCATATCTAAGGGTTGTTGATTATTAATAACACTTTTAATTTTTTATAACGTTTTAAATTTAGAACAAAATTTTACTTGCTATATATCAGTTAACTTATCTTCTAGTTTGCAAAAAAGTTAATATATCTTCTATATTTTTTTTTACAATTTAAAAGTTAATGTATATTTATCATAGAACATTGTGCATATTAAAACCTATTAATAAAGTAATTTCATGAATTATTATCGTAATTAAAAAATAAAACTTATCTCAAACTTATTGAAAAAAGTTTTAATTAACAATATTTAGTATAAGAAAGAAAGAAAACTTTCAAGATTTTATAAAGGAAAACTAAGATATATTTTATAAAGGAAATTTCCGATGGAACTTCAAGTAGGTCGGAGATTCCGTCAGAAATTTATGGTAGTTTGTCATTTCCGTCAGAAATTTTCGACAACATATTGTGTCCATCGAAAATTTTCGACGGCCAGATGGAGGCCGTTGGAAATTTCCGGCGGAATTGTCATTCTGTAGTTTTCGACAGAAATTTCAACAGATTTTTATCCGTTGGAAAAATCTGTCAGTGATACTCTATTTTCTAGTAGTGAAAGATAAAGCACAAATGATCGACAACTGGGACACACCACAATTAACCACATTGAAAATATAAAAAGCCTATGTTACCCCCACTAAGCCAGATTTTCGAGGGTACTGCAACATACTCTTCCATTAAGAATATATAGATGCGTGTGTATATTAATTATATATATGTATATATGTGTGTGTATATATATATATATATATAATAAGTTCATTTAAATATATTGATCCAACTATAAAATTCAAGAGATTATTTTTCTTTTCTTTTCCTTTTTTTTTTGGGAGATTATAACAGCTATTTATGTTAACAAAATGACACTTTATACTATAAGACACTAGTGCTCGATGGCACCAGCAATAGACAATCTCGATATTTAGTTTGATTACAAAAAGAACAGGCAAATCAATTTCACCTAAATAATTTACCCCAAAAAAAAAATACCCTTTTTGTTAAAAGTGATTATTAAGTCCAAGTTTGATAAGAACTTTTACCAAATTCTACTAAAAGGTTAATGAATGGGAGTGTATTTAATTAAGATATTTAAAGATATTTTAAAACTCTACAAATCTTAAGGTATTTAATTAAGACTTTTTAATGCTTCTTGAAAGTCTTGAGGTATTTAATTGAGACTTTTTATGACTTTTAAAAAGTCCTAAGAAGTCTCAAGGTATTCAATTGAAACTTTTTTAAAGTTCAAAAAAATCACGAGATATTTAATTTTCCAAGACTTTATGGAATTCACTGTTTTTTGGACTTCTTGAGACTTTTAGTAGAAAATATTAGGACTGGGCATCCGATCCGATAATCCGACGAACCCGACCCTACCGGCCCGAAATGGGTCAGATCGGGTCGGGTTACTGTAGCAATCGGGTCGGCCGCGGGTTGGGGGTAGAAGGGACCTGACCGGGTCGAGTCGGGTTTCGGGTTGACTCGGTCCAACCCGGGTCAACCCGCTTAACCGGACTCGGTCAACCCGGTTATTTTTTTTTTTTTACCAAATTTTTTTTTCCGTTTTAAGGTCACAACTTTTTCATTCTTTATTATTAGTTTGTTTTTCCTTTTACAATTTCACTCAAAACACTCAAAAACTCTCTCTCAACTGAAGTTCTTTGTTTAGTTTTATTAAATTTGAATCACATTGAAACGTGCCCAAAAAAAATAACAAAACTCGATTTTTAATTTTTTTGGGCTTGAATCACATTGAAATATGCGAAAAAATAAATTGGTGAAATTCAAGTTGGGCC
>CAVNYN010261988.1:0-34724 GCA_963692815.1 Nyctanthes arbor-tristis
TTTTGATTTGCTTTGTGATTGTATGGCCTTGCTGTGTAGTCTTGGCCATTCTGATTTGTTTCCTACACTATGACTTATTCAATGATCCCAGAATAGGGAAGATTAGTGTGGTGTTTGCTTTGAATTGGAATCTCGGTATGGGTCTACCGGGGTTCATTGTGGATCCACTTAATTGATATGAATCTGGCGCGCACCACGGGTAGTAGTTTAACTAGCGATAGGGCCCTTTTGTGCATTGAAAAGCTTTGTACATGCAATGATTTGTCTTGGAAATGAGTTTCCTAAACGAAAGGTGAATCAAAGGATTTATGTTATTCACTGAGTACATTGTACTCACTTCCCACTTATTACAATTTTTGTAGATATTGGAGTTATAACAATTGAAAGGCAGGGCAAGCTGGGAGTTGGATCATGCTCGCGAACGGGAGTAGAGTTGTGCATGTGGTGTAAACCTGTTCTTGAAACTATCACGAATTTATTACTTTACACCTTTATAGTATATATGTTTTTATATCTTATAACATATAAGAAAATAGTGAGATATAATCTTTCTATTGATTTGAATTCTACTTTTTATTGTAAAAGTTTTCTAATGATTTGACCCACCTTGGTAATCAATGAAATATGTTTATTAATACAACTTCTCGTGTTTATATATTTTCTTGAAAAACCTAGCTTTAATACTTCTTTAAAATGTTGACGATTTGTTAACTTATGAAATTATCTTTATCTATTAAACTCAGTAAGATAAGATAAATTGGATTGTTTCGCACGTCCCGTCCCCGTTATTTGAATAAAAGCTTCCGCTACAGAATTTGTAAATTTCCCTAAGATATTCGGAAATATTGTAAAGTTAACAGGGGCGTGACAGTTAGTCTGTTATATTACTACCCAAACTGATGTGGCATTTAATGTCACATTGTCACATTAATGGTAGGCTTTAATCAAAGAGTCATAGCTAGATCAAAGAAATGAGAAAAAAAAATAAAAGAAAAGTGAGGTACACATACATCAGGGCTTGTTTGATTTTCACTATAATTTTTTTCCAAAAAGAAAAGTGAACACTAATTAAAAAAAACTTAGCCAAATGTAAATTACAATCTGGTTATGGCAGTTGCGGTCCATGTAAGTATATAGATGCATGCACCTCAGTAGGGACAGAGACAGAATTTGTATTCAGTGGATGCGAAACATGAAAAGTACAATTTTAAAATAGCGATAAATATAATGTACTAGTATTTTACAATTGTTTTTTACGATTTTTCATACTTTAATAACGTTGTATGATGACTTCATTATCAATTTCCTTGAATACATCTTTTTCAACATACACAACTAAATAATGTAATACACTAATTCACCAAAGCAACTAAGCAAGCCACCCACAAAACAAGGAAAAATCGCCATGAAAAAAGCCAAGACACCCGTCGCTCATCCTTTGTACTAAAAACCAAAAGCCCAAAGCACTTAAGAACATTCATAATAAATATAGAAGAATAGACAAGAAAAATGGAGAACATGAGAGTAAGTGCCAACTTTCAAGGGTCACAGTTGCCAGAAATTCATCTATACAATGTTGAATGTTGAAGTTTCGTTGGACTTTCATATTGAACTTGCCACAAAAATTGTCAAAAGCTTTTCTTCCTATCATGTTTGGGACATTTGACTCTTTTCTTGAGAAACGAGGCTTTAATTTAACTAGTTGTATACTCATGCGTTGCACAATATAATAATTAGCAAAAAAAAATGTGTAGTAATTCGAAAAACTAAATAATCATAATTTTATTGCGTACTACTAACTCATATACATATGTTACTAATATATATAAATAGAATCAAATTGAAACACACAATATTTTTACTTGGCCAAAGCTAAATAAATTGTCATTCATAAAACAATACTATTAAGTAATAAAAATGAGAATGAAGATTTTTTACAAAATTAATTTCATAATGAGTATGGAAACTAAGAAACCATAGAAAGAGGGGATAAGAAATTTATACAACTCCAGAATTACCTTATACTCACATCCTTATACAATAGGATATGGATGATATTTATTTATCATAATGAATTATTTTCCACATTCATTCTCAACAATATATTTTTGAAAAGATTATTTTTCATATTTCCTCATCATTATTCACTAAATCTATTATAAAAAATCTAAAGTACACAATCTCCTATATTACAAAAGACCAAGTGAAGCAATATTACAATAAATGATAAATTCTATATGATTTACCATTTACCCATAAAATTAATTTTTAACCGCTTTCCATTCTAAAAAGAATTAAAAGAATTTTTTATTTTTGTTCTAAATCATTATCATCAAATATTATTATTATCGTATCTCCCCAACTTAAATTTTTACCAATATATATGTTCCTACAGAAAAAGGAATAATAAATTAAATAATGTACTAAACATATAGCCCTAAGTTTTTATGATGTGTGGTTTATCGTATTGAATTAAAGTAAAAATTTTAAAATTGATTTAATTTTACTTTATTATTATATCTTTAATCTCACGAGCAGGCACTTAATGGAAATAAGAAGTTCAAATAACTTAATACTTGAAATTTGTCTATCAACTGTTAGAATTTTGAAGAAATATTAAATCTTTGAATATGTATAACAAACATTAATGGATAAGAAATATCATATTATATATAGAATAAAAAAATATATAAATTTTTGTATATTATTATAAATTATAAAATAAAATACTAGCAAAATGTAACTAATGGATAAATATTACTTTTTCTGAAGAGAATGGATAAGTATTATCATTATTATTATAAAATAAAAAATAAAAGAAGCATATAAATGTAAGATAGTGGTTTTGGTGGAAAAATTTGCATATGATCACTATCCTACTTTAATATATAATATAAGATAATATAAGATAAGATAAAGATTATTGAAATGGACAATATGACATACATGAAATGGATGTGAGTATTTAATCAAGTAATTGGGTTAGGTTATTGCATATTGGTCTTGAGTAATAAGGGTTGAATATTCTTTTAGGCTTCCAATTTGGGTGCAAAATTTATTTATTTATTATTATTTTTTAAGATCAGTGAGTGCAATTACACCCACTCATGTATGTGTAAATCCGTCCCTGCACCTCGGTCCCACTCTCATGCGGATGTACGGGAGCACCTAGGCTGTAGCCAGAACTGATATAAGGGGTAGCCGAAACTTGAATCCTAACTAAAACACTAAAAAATATTTGTTTTTTTGATTTTTAGAAGGATTAACAAAAGGATTTTTCCGTTGTTTCCCCCTAGTTATGCCTCTGGACATAGAAGTTTTAGTGAAAAAAATTCTAGTACGAATTATGGAATATTCGGTACTTCTGACCAATTAAGAACTCATATGTGAGATTCAGGCCCACATTAAGTAACAAATTGAGACTCTTAAATCTACATGTGGATTCTTAATTGACTAGGAGTACCGAAGTACTAGAATTTTTTTTGAAGTTTTATATGATATGTATTCATACACCCACATTAAATGAAAAATATTATAACGATACTTCCTGAAATTGTTAGAAAATATTCAATCTAAACTACTGTACATTCTCAAATCACGTGAAAATTGGTCTTTCCACTTTCTCTTGAGAATATAGAGAGATTTGTATGGGAAGGGGGCCCTGATTTTGAAATCTGATTGGTAGTGGTGTATTCACACAAGAACGACGAAGACTAGTTTGGTTTTGATTTTGCTTCCCTATTCCTTAGTCATCATGGATTTATTTAAAACTCTAGCACGTTCTTCACGATAACAAGGGTTGAGGAATATTCAACTAAAATTTTAAAAATCATGTTTAACGTTTTAGTGCGTGCCTAATAGTATTATTATCATGTTGGTAGATTGGATGTCAATGATCAATCCTGAATTATCGTGCTTCAAGCTTGGAAGAATTAAACTTCAATTTAAAAATTTACGTAAAAAATTATAGTACTAAGTACAAATTCCAATTATATAGTATCTGAAAACGTCTTTCGTGTCATTGGTGGAAAATAAGTCCTGTATTATTAAAACTTTCTGCAAAATCAAGAAGTTGAGGTCATTGATTATGATCCCATTACGACATCGATGACTTCACATGATTGTTTGCTCCCCTAATTTCCATGCATTATTCATATTCTAAGGGGATAGTCATCGTTTTGTGACGTTGGAAAGCAACTATAGGAAGAAATTGGGGATATGGTCCCTTGATTTTGCTTTGAATTGCAATACTATCCCTCTTTCTATCTATTAATTCTATTGCTCTTCTAAAATTTAATTTCTACATAATTGGGTTTCTCCTTTTTCATGTTGTGATTGCGTCCTTTGCAGATCGATTTTACTTGTAAATAAAAATTGATCAAATCAATCACATTCACATATTTTCATAGAACCATATGTACAACACAAATTCCACAATTTAATCATACTCAGTCTCTTATTTCTCATTAAAATGAGCTTGTAATCGATTTTGATGATAGATTTCATAAAATTCACAATTATATATATTTAGTGGATACCAGCTACTACTCATACAGCCCATGTTATTATTTTATTTTTTTAAATGAAAAATTAGTTAAATTATTTTTATCTAGTTATTTTTATAGTCTCACTTGCATTACACAACTTTTTGTCATCTTGAAACAAAAATTAAAAATAAAAGACTACTCGATATTGTTATGCATGAAGCACAAACCTCATGTCTAGGCACCCTTCTAGAACAATTACAAAACATAATGTTTAGGATCAACTAGGTACCAAATTAATAGGTGGAAGCTAATGCTACAAGCCTACAATTTGGTCTTACCCAAAGTTTGGGTGGTAAATAACAAGAAGAAAGAAGGGCAAATTTGCTGACCCCTCTCCACCTTGACTCCATTTCCACAAAATAAAGGCTGAACAAGCGACCTATTGTATACATTTCCCCATTCGCTTGTATACATAACCCCATTTGCTTCTTGATAAAGATAGAGCTGAAGCTGAAGCTTTTGCGCCATGGTTCCTAGTCCTCAAGTCGAGTTACCTCTCAATGAGAACGATTCACAAGAAATGGTACTTCATGAAGTTCTCAACGAAGCCTGTGCCCTCAGAACCTCTCCTCTGCCCCAAAGAAACTACCAATCTAGCGCCGCGGCCCCTTTGGCGGGTTCAATAAGGAAGAAGCACTACAGGGGCGTGAGACGGCGTCCGTGGGGAAAATACGCGGCGGAAATTCGTGACTCGACCCGACACGGCGCACGGGTGTGGCTGGGCACGTTTGAAACGGCCGAAGATGCGGCTCTGGCTTATGATGCGGCGGCGTTTAAGATGAGAGGCTCTAAAGCTCTCCTCAATTTCCCGCATCAGATAATACTGGGGGCGCAGTCAGTTCACAAAGTGGATGATCAGAATACAAGCACGAAGGATACGAGTAGCGGATCAAGCTGTGACCGTTCGAGTGATGAAAAGGAAAGGGTTCCTGTTACATGAAGATAAAAGGATTTTCTTTTCTTATAGTTACAAATTTTTTGTGCTTAAAAGTTGCAAAGACTTCTATGTTTTTTGGCTGTTTCTTTTCGTGTTTGTTTCTCTAGTTATACCGTCTACTTGTTGAGATATTCAAAAATTAGTACTAATAATTCAAAAATACTAATTAACACATACTACCATAAGAATCAATGTTGAAACTAGACAAAATTAATCCAAAATCTAATGCCTTCATCATTAAACTCTATCACAAAAGGATATTTTTCAATTTCTTTTTTACTCACCTCAAATTCACTTTTTCTTATTTAACTTTTTAATTTTTTAAAAATACATCTATTTATTATCTATGATAATTAATAATAAAGAAAATATATAGTGAAATCTATTTATATATTAATTAATCTACTTAAGTCTCGATACCTTTTGTACTTTGATTTTCTCATTTTTTTATTTGACAAATTTTGCAGTAACTGTTCTTTTTTTTTTTGACAAAAATATTTGTAAAAATACTCAGAAAAGAATTGAACTTGTGACAATTGAGTTTAACAACTAAATTTTAACCATTTTGCTCATTTATTTTGTTTGTTAATATATTTTACTTATAAATTAAAATACTAAATCTGAAATGTCAATTCTAAAAAAAACTCTAATCCATTATAATTCGTTAATTCACCGCTCTACCATTTGTATTGGTGAGTTTAATATTATTTGAATTTTTTAATATATTTTACATTTTTTTGAATTTGTTAGTTTTATCAGGATTTTTTAAAATGAGGTGGGTAATAGGTATTTTTTTCATTATTGTATATATGCACGAAGGATTATAGGTAAGAATGTCTTTTAAATGATCATGAACTTTACGATTACTAAATCCATTGAGCTTATTGATTCAATTAATATATACCTGTGTTTTTATATTTTCTATAGGGATGTAAATAATACAAATTTATGTTCAACTATCTAATAATATATTTTAGTAAGTTTTTCTACCTGTGTGTTTAACTAGTATATTAAATAAACTAAAGTGCGTATAAGAATATATATTCTTAAATTGTATATTTCCAATCATGTTAGTCATGTTTTCTTAATTATGTAGGAGATAGAGGGGGAATATTTGAGATGGGTGGGGTACTGCAAAGATTAATATAATATGCCAATGAAATTTTCTCTTCTTTTTTCTTTAGTTGAATAATAACATTAATTAAAGTGGGCCTTGAATCGATTTGCTTGGTCTGTATATCTAGAACCATCTAAATGGAATTTCCTTGGTTTTGTACTTTTGTTTGATGACCAAAGAGTTTGATACCCTACAAAATATACTAGAAAGACAATAGTAGGTCTTCAAATTAGACGAATACGTTGGTATCAAGGAAGAGTGTTAGTGTACAAACTTCATATATGCACACCCCTTAATCTACAATAACATATAACTCTAAAAGTTGTTATTTTAAAGAAAATGACTAAAGAGACATTTAAATAAATATATCGTAGAGGAGTACAAATTTTCACACTTTCTATGTGCAAGTAACATTACTTTCACATCAAGTATGATTGCGCCATTTTGGACACAAATGAAAGAACGTTACTGGAAAAAAAATGATGTTAAAAACCCGAAATGTATTGAATATATAGAATCCTATTATTATTCCAGTCAACAATCCGTTGTAGTCTAGTTGGTTAGGATACTCGGCTCTCACCCGAGAGACCCGGGTTCAAATCCCGGCAACGGAATAAGCATTTTCATTATTTTATCCTTTCGTTGTATGTGCCTATGCCCTTTCATTTCCCGTCTCCCGTGTTATGATTCGGTCAAGTTTAGCTGAGCCTACACTTTTACGAATGAACCTTAATTTTACTCAAAACTAAAATCAATTCATTCACCCGAAGAAGGGGGGGAAAAGGAATATCAAGAATCATCACATATGCATACTGCAGTCTTTTCTTTTCGCCCCATGTTTCCTTCCCCTCTTCACCCCAATAGATCCCATTTTATCCATAGTAGCAGCAAATAACTGAAAAAACTTCTGCTTATCCCTTGCCAGATTTTGAACCAAAGGTTTAGTCCTTGGGTCCAAAAACAGAGCTTGATCAGAAGCTAACAAGCCCAGTCTTTTCACTAAATTCCCATAATAGGCATTGTCAAATGCAAATGGAGTTGTCACATCAAATGGCGCAATGACGTTGGAACTGCCTCCAAATTGTGGGCATGACATTTTAAGCTCCTTTAGGAGTCTCGGGTCAATGTTTGGGTCGGGTTGCTTGGTGCCCTTGTAGTTGTATAACCGGTTAACAAACTGGTGACAGTGAGCAAAACCAATGGTGTGTGCACCGGAGAGGACCACCAGGTCTTCGAGTGTTACTCCTTTGGATTTGAAGAGCTGCAAAAGTTCGTCTACTGTTGAGTTTGCTCTAGGGAGATTGGAGTGTACCCTTGATGCCGTGGATATTTTTCCATCCCACCTTCCCTTTTTCACTTGATAATATGGACCTCCTGCCTGTAACACGAACAAATCCGCATGGAGTCTACAACTAATACATAAATATGGACAGATTCTTTTGCCATCTCTGATTTCGAGTAATTGCAAAGGCTGTTAGTGTTTTAGAATGCGGCATAATTACACTAGTCTAATCTTGTCTTATTATTGTCAAATGGCAAATCATTTGTTTCAACTAGAACCTAGCTACCTAAGAAACAAGAGATTTGAAGGTGCATGGATGACTAATTATGAACAAATCAGAGGAGGGATTTGTCTTGTTAAGTACCAGCCAAAATTCACAGCTGTTATTTCTCTAACTAAACCAATTCTTTAATCACTCAAATCGCGACATCCTAATCCAGATTTTGTTTTAGTCTTCAAGTTGCACTCTTCAAACAGGTGGAGAAAAGGTCTCTTTTTGTCTCTCTGTTATGTTTTTGACTTCATTTGATTTGCTTCATCTCTGCCGAACGCCAATAACGTGACGTTGTACAACACAGAGAGAAAACTTAAGTATCCAACTTCAAACTTTGTAAAACTGCTATTACATTATTGTCGATAATTTTAATTCTTGATTACCATGTCATGTGAGGCCCATATTTTGCCTTGACAGTGGAAGAAAACAAGAAAGCAGAGCAGCAAATAAGGGGGGAATGTACTATGTGTTTTGGAGCTTGTATATTTACCTACCAAATGGACGAAATCTCTGGCAGCAATTGCGAGTATATCTGCACAAGATACAACTCCAGGGCACTCGCTCTCCACCATTGATTTGGCCCTTTTTATGCTTTCAAATGCATCAACTGCTAGTTCCTTGTTATCCGCCGCATCTTTCTCCGCTAATTCTTTGCTTCCGCTTCTCGTTGCTATCAGTACTGATGCATCACATCCCTTAATTAACAGCATCCATACATAATTAGAAGACATTAAGGTGAAATCAAAGTTGATGCTTAGGTTCCTAACTGAGGTTGCTACTTTGAGTCCTAAGAATTCATCATCTAACAGTTTAAACTTTTAGACGGGTAGTGCACTTGGTGATATTTCTGGGGGGAAGGGGGGCAGTTGATATACCGGAATTACCTCGACGAAACAGTCATGGAAGAAGAGGCGAATGGTGGCGGGGGCAGACAGCGGCGCTTCTTTGAATTGCTGGGAGGTTACGGATGCAACGAGCTTCTCGAGCAGAGGGCAAGATTTTGCGTAGTGGTCAACCGAGAGTTGGCGCAGGCGACGGGTGGTGTTGGCGGTGGACTTAGCGAAAATGTGTGGAGCCAATGTAACAAGGAAAATGGACATGAAAATGATAGCAGGGAATGAAATGGAGAGGAAAGACATGGCGGGGTTTTTTTGGTGAGGACAAATTAGCAATACTATGCAAGCGACACTTGTTATTAAGTGCTGTTGGGAAAAAAATATACTTGTCACATTAATTGACAGAATCAAAACCCGTGAAGTTCATGAATTTCAGAATTAAATTTTCTCAGGGGGACACACACACACTCTCGCTCTCTAGAAAAAAATGATAGCATCATTTCGCGGGTATGACCAAAAGCATTCCCGTATTATAAAATCACTGAGACATTTTCTACTAAACTCTGGTGAGTTGACTTAAATTTTGTCAATTTCTTGAGAAAAATAGCAAATGAATCTTTCACCCATCACACCGAAATAGAAAGATGAATTTATTAAAAAATAAAATTTAACTACTTCATTTAATGAGGTAATCTTGTAAGATGGAAATAATTCAGTTCTTTATGTATCTATTCGTAACATGCATATTAATCAAATCCTTCTTAACTATAAAGTTCGTTAAGATGATCCAAATTGATTTTGTTTGTTACAAAATCATGTCATCATCTAAGTCATAAAGAGGACCCACACATATTAACATCTTTAATGAATGGCATGTGCAATGGGATGAGGAATCTCACCAACTTATTAACTAATTTTCAATATAAATTTACCTTTTCATTCCATATTTGCTGTCAATGCTATCATGGACCATATGACAATGAGCAGTCTATTGCCTTTTTATTTTCTTTTCAGTTTCTGGTTTCCTGAGTGGATTGAGCCTTTTGTTTTGTGCAAACTAAAAGATGTGTCTTAACTCCTCAACTTTAATTCTCAGACAACCAGATATGTGGACCTCAGCTCAGAAAAAAGAAATGGACGGGACTAAGTTATGTCATTACAGGTTTAAAATTTTGTTCTCAACTGGGCGTCCACTAATGTTTCTTTTACTTTTTTGACCTTTTTTTATTGTCACAAATGCGTAAATCTATTAAACTTTAGTAAAAATTTTCCAATATTCATATGAATGCTATTTATTACACCCAATATTTTATGAGGTTACATACTTATATGTTACATTAATGCATGCAACCATATAGGATACTCGCCACTGGTTATCATAATACACCTATATTAGTGTTAGAAAATTATATAAACTTTAGTTAACCTTTGTTTATTTCAAAATGATTAAAAAAAAAGAGTTAAATTGACAAAAGTGTTCTAACATTATATGTATGGCACCATATCAGGCCATATAACCATGTGTGCATGTATTAAGACAGTTCGCATAGTTGTGATTTCTCACGTGACATGTCACGATACACGTCACATAATCATATGACATCATATGATGCCATATTATATGGTACTAGATCTAGACTATTTAAATTGAACAAACGAAATCTTTATACAACTTATCGGTTTCATAAAACTTACAGTATTGTGGATTTGTCTAGTTCAATTAAATTCTATTTTGAAATAAAACTAGAACACTTATGCGCTTAAACTAAAGATTCAACAGTGCTAACACTAAAAGTTGGTCAAATTATTTTTGTCAACCTATTTTACGTAACCTATGGATATTGGAAGACAACACAAGTTTCCAACACTTATTCACAGTAGGCAATTTACAAAGTGTTTGGCAACCATTCAGATTATAATCTGGATTATAATTCACTATGTGGTATCATTTTATTGATTGTTTTTTGAAAAAAGTAAAAGACTGCGGATTGACTTTTCAAAAAAGTGAAACAAATGAAATGATGTCATGTGACAAATTATAATTCAGATTATAATTTGAGTGAGTTGCCATATACTCTGTAAATCTGGCTGGCGGAAATATTGCTCCCTGCGGTTAGGCGCGGGCGGGGGTCCCCCCCCCCTCCCCAAGTTCAGGTAGCGGTGGTGGCTCCTTCATGCCCCAAACCTGCCTTGTTAAAATTAAAAAAATTAAAAGAAATACAGATGCGCTAGTACACATTAAATGGATGAACTCGGGCTTACTGGCCTTTCAATTGGACTCGAACGGGTTTAGGCCGACTCAGATTCTGGGCTTTACGATCCTTTACGGGTCACGCACCCAGTTCCCAGTGTGCTGGCAACGGTAGGGGCACCAATTAGGAAAGACGAAGAGCCGGCAAGTTGTATCGCGCAAGCCCTTGGCAATCACACCGAGATCTTTTACTCCGCCTGTTCACATTGGAATCAGGCAATTACAGGTCAGCATAAATTTTGTTCTGAGTAAAATCGATACAAGTGTATTGTAGCAATAATAATAATAATAAGAACACGCACGCACAGGCAGCTATACATGGTGGATTCAGAATGTGTAATGGGTTAGTTGCAAGACAACGCACACGAAAGCCATTTTAATGGGTGTAGATTATTTTGTTCGGTTTCTTAACTTTTCAAGTTTCTGACTTGGTGCGTGCTGGCCTAATGTTTGATAAAATTCCGGAAAGAACTCATGCTTGGTTCTGTATACCCTTGGCTTAAAATGAACCGTATTAGGCGGGAATTTGGTTGAGTCAAATTTTAATAAGATTACTTTATTGCAAATTGGAAGAAAGAAATTAACTGATCAGGGAGCCACCTCTTTGCGTATCTATGATTTATGAAATCAATTATGGTATTTGTTTCATTATCCTCTATTATGCTTTTAGAAATTAAGAAGGGATTAAAGGTTCTTTTTATATGTTCTACATTTAGCTTGATATTGGATTTCTGAAGATAAATTTTTGCATTGCAGATACATATAATGCAACGTGTAGCATCAAAGTTTAGGAGGGTATTGTCTTCTGTGTCATTTCTGAGGGGTAAAGCTGATAGTCCTTTCACAATACTGAAACAATCTTATACTACCGTCTCGTCTCTTGGAGGGAACTTTGAGAATGTTCAGAAGCATACAATTCCTGGTGAATTCTTGAGGTGGGGATCGCTGGGTTCCCGGAGGTCATTAAGCTTTGCAACTGGGTTCACACCATTGCAACCGAAGCCCTTGGAGTCGATTATTGATTTAGAGAGGGCAAAGAATAAATCAGCCGAAGAACTTGTGGACATCTGGGATGATGTAATTCCTTCAAACCTGTAAAAGATTCATTTCCCACTAGACAGCTCTCATTAACTTTATGACTTTTTTGTTCACGCGCTTCTCATATTCCATGACATTTTAGTATAAATAGAATATAGTACATCATAAAGTAACATTCAGGACAACTTAAATGTTTAGGCTTATCGACTGAAGTGTTAGTATAGCTTAATGGATCTCCTTGGAGAATTTGCTGATTATCAACTGTGTCTGCAGACCCTTTTTAGAGTACCTTTTTTTTTTTTTTTTTTTTTAACCACGTTATCAGTAGAAGTCAATCACTTAATTGTGAAAAGATTAACCATTATATTATGAGGTTAATATCGCATGGATGGAACTTATGAGTAGAATTTTGATAATAGTTCTCATTCTTTTGATGGATTTTTCTAGAAGTATTTGTGCTAAGTGTTCATTCTGATGGATGAGTGATATAAAATCCATGATGATTTCTTGCAATTATCTCTATATTCTTTCACGTTTCAGCAGATTGTTTATGCTTTATGAATCTAAATGCCTGTTTGGATATCCTCTATTGTTAATCCTTTTCTTTTGGTCAAATCCTTCAATAATAGTTTGACAGTTGTGTGGCTTGCTCATTTTAGTATCACTTGGGAAGAGGACATATTGGTGTATCTATGAAAGCAAAATTGTACCATCTATTGAGGCAAAGAGCTGCAGATTGGTAATTCTTCCACCTGGTTGCTTTTCTTTTCTATTTTAAACATGTCATCCTTCCTCATGATGGGACGTTCTTGTTCTATATCTGCAGCCACTATTTTGTTATTCCAATGTGGAAGGGAAATGGTTACACAACAATGTTTTTGCAAGGTCAGGCCTGAATTACTTTTTCCCGGCAGTCCCCAAAAAAAAAAAACACACGCACAAAAAAAAAAAAAAAAGGAATTAAAAATAAAAAATCACCTCACCAAAGTTTGTACTAGTCTTTGAAAAGCATCAAATGAAGGTTTAAAATTTAGAGAGAAATGAGTTGTCTTCATACTGGGACTGTACTGGTCAATATATGTGTAATCTCACTCTCACTTACGTATTTGCATGTTGTCAAGCAGTTCAGATGCCACACATGCTTTTTACCGGTCTTGAAGACTACAAGGCAAGAGGAACTCAAGCGGCTCCATACTTCACCACTTCATATTA
Organism: Nyctanthes arbor-tristis; assembly: GCA_963692815.1. Lineage (NCBI taxonomy): Eukaryota > Viridiplantae > Streptophyta > Magnoliopsida > Lamiales > Oleaceae > Nyctanthes > Nyctanthes arbor-tristis. Next base: position 13,495 of record CAVNYN010261988.1, read on the forward strand.
CACAGAATTTGCTGAAACCAAGGACTTGGTGCTTATTCGGGGAGATATTGTGTTTACTAGCAAGCTGACTGACTCAGAGGCAAAGTGGCTTCTTGAGACTGCACAATCATTTTACTTGAATGACATCAGGTACAAACTGGTTGAACGTTTCAACAAAGAAACCCATGAATTTGAGTTCAAGGATGTTCTAAAAGCATTAGATATGCCTATTTTGTAGTTTAAGCTAGGATTTTGTTTAAGCTTCTAAAATCTGAACCAAAGGACGAATAAAATGCATTTGTTATCATAGCATAATTGCCCTTCTTTTAGTAGTGAGAGGATTCCTCTTAGATTTGTTTTTTGTCATTGCTCAGACTCGGTTCTGAGTTCGGACTCTTGCTTTTGGATTACACATGGCCTGATTAAAGCAGAGAAGTTGCAATGTTAAACAAATTTTATTAGCTCTTTGGCACAAACAAACAAAGCCCCCTTTGTGTTTTCTCAAGGGTACGTATGGAGAAAAAGAATGAAACGGAGCATAAATAGATATGGATCAGTGATATACGTGACCAGAAATATCTTTTGCCTTTACTGTAAAAATCCTGATAGGTGTAGAATCCATTTCAGTAGAAAATGTCATGAAGTCTACGTTTGGTGCTATAACGGCCCGAGACGATGATGTGACGTGCCATCAATACATCACCACCTCTTTCTCGAATCACTTCCGATCTCTAGACCCGCCAAAACATTCACCCGCCAGAGGGTGGCGGGCTCACATGTGGACGGGCCAATAACAGCCCTCCATGTAGGCAGGGTGACGGTGTAACCCCGTCACCCTCTGGCAGGTGAACAGTCCTCGCTAGACCCGTACATAATCATTCGTTTAGTGCTGTAACGACACTAGACGTCTGTGCTTGAAAATTTTTACCCACTTCAAGGTCCATATATAGCTTGGCCTCGCGGTGCCCCATCGTTTATATCCTCTTATTTCCTTTAAGAATTGTTTGTCTTGGTCCGGTCCTAATCAATCAAGAATTCACATATGAAAAAGAAAAGAACTGCAAAACAAAAACCTTGCAATATTTGCATATTGGCGGTGGATTATCATAATATCATCAATGTGACGTTTGTAATCTCTTGTAGCTTTTACATATGTGAATCATCATCTAATCTAATAATAGATAAACACGATGAGTGAGTTTTAGAGTACCCAACAATTTCCAAAACACATTAAAGTTTGATAGCAATAGGAGTATTCGTGAAGGTTGAAAGACCAGACCAATTACAACTTGCAAAATGACCGGGCCAAATTATAATTGACAAAATTTATTGGACCGTCCGGTATGGTATGAAGAACAATTAGTATTGACACATATATCTAAGATTAATTGAATTTTTATAACTTGAAAACAAACCTACCCTGTGAATTTGAAGATCACGGTTAAGTCTAAATAACTTAAAGAATTAATCAGCAATCCGCATTAAAACTTTAACTAAAATTTTAGAAATTTAAACTATACAAAAATTTTATTTCAACTTTATCCAAGCATGTAATAATAAAGATAACAACTACTTTGCGGACTTGTTACGCGAATTGCTTGCCATAACTCACGTCTTGTGGGTCCCCAAAACGCTATCAAATGACAAATTGCTCACAACCCAATTGGCCGTGAACCTCATTGTTCGAGTCCGTGTCTAGCAAGCGCAAGGTCTTATGGTTCACAAGTTGAATTCCTGGTTAGTTTGTCACCGACTGTAATGATTGTTTTTGGTCAAAAATTATCTAATTTCTTCAAGATCGGAAGAGCACACCGGCTTACATTTAGTAATTTTACGGGTGAAATTCACCGCAGTGTACAAAATTAAATAACATTAACAGTGCCCCGTCAAGTTGCCACATCTGTTTTTTCCCTGTTTCGTCTGTGCGCCTAAAATCCCAAATCTTTCCCACCCGAGTCAACTCAAAATCGTTGTCTACAACAGTAAACCCCCAATTCACTCCCTAGTCATTCACTCAGACCTGCAGGAACGCATATTACACCAATTATTACTGTATAGGTGGGCTAACACTTTTTTCACAGCGAGCTCCCTCACTGAAGAGCAATGGCAGACACCTCCGACGACGCCAAGGACATAGAGAAGCTCTACGAGTACGGGGAACGCCTCAATGAGGCCAAAGACAAATTTGAGGTTCATTAATTGCTTCAATTGAATGAATTTTATCGCCCTTTCGTTACTCGATTTTAGGGTTCCGATTTTTGTTTGCCTTTGAATTTGAAAAATTGAATTATTTGATTAATATTTTTTCTTATGTGTTTGTATAGCACGCGGAGGACTATGAGAATATTATAAAGACGGCAAAGAGCAGCAGTGTTAAGGCCAGACAATTAGCTGCGCAGCTGATTCCGAGGTTCTTTAAGTACTTCCCGGGCTCATCAGTCAATGCTGTTGATGCACATCTTGATTTGTGTGAAGCTGAAGAGCTTGGGGTTAGCTTCTTTTCCTCGTAGATAAAATTATTCAAATGTTATGTTAAATTAAATGGATGTGAAATGAAGCTTTAAATATGGTGAAGAAGTGTGAGAGGTAGATTTGTAGTTCTCTAATCAATGTTGTTGGGCACATTTATTATTGCATGCAATTGTAACTTAAATCCATGGTTTTTTGACCTTCCTGGATGTAAGGCTCAGTCTGTGTCTAATGTCCATGTCCATTTCCAGGTACGGGTGCAAGCAATTCGTGGACTTCCTCTTTTCTGCAAGGACACACCAGAGCATCTCTCTAAAATTGTTGACATTCTTGCGCAGCTCCTTACAGCTGGTAAATTAAGTAATTCATGCCTGTCAGTTAAGAATATAGAATGGCCAAAGTGCCTTATAAGAAAAATTGAGAAATATTTCATTTTATAAAATCTAATTAAATAAGAAATATATACTATAAATTAAAATATTATCCTCATTCTTCATGGTTCTAGAGGAAAATGTGGAGCGGGATGCAGTGCATAAAGCCCTTTTGTCCTTGTTGAGGCAAGATGTGAAAGGTATTCCATTTATCACTGAGATGTGGAAGAATGTGTATATTATTGGTGATGTTTTTTCTTATTTTAAAATGTTAAATTCACATTTCACTGATTGCATTAGCAACACATATTGACAGATAATAAAGCTTTGAGGCTAATTTTATGATCACTTAGTTCTTAACAATACTATGTCAAATAAATGGATATGAGGCTATCAGACATGATATAATATCTTAGATGGATTTCAGTGTGAATACCATGTCAATTAAATGGAGATAACATTATTGGACCTGCTATAATGATTTAGATGGGTTTTCCATTGAATCATAATAAAATCATTTAATTGATCTATGAGCATAGCCATAAACTTTGTAAGACACAGAGACTATGCACATAATAGATTGAAATTATCCTTGTCTAATTTATAGCATCCCTGAATAATCTCGCTTCTATCTTAATAATCTGAATACCGCTGACGTATTATTCCCATAGGAAATTACCCTACAAAGGAAATTCTACTGGGAGGTATAATTCTAGGTATCTTGCACTCAGTTTCCTTGGGTTCTTGCACTTGTTAATCTTTTAAGTGGATCTGAAGTTACATCTTATGGTCAACTTAAACTGCCACTCCAACTCCCATGATATATGAGACTTGTGTGAATTTACTTTATTGAGATGTCATGCGAGCATTATTAGTGATCTATTCTGAAGTTCATGGTGCATCCTCGTGTAAGTGCCTAAAGTCCCCTCACCTAATAAAATGATAATTTTAAGAAAGAAAATTTATTAGGAAGGCTTGATGGATGCTAATATCGTGTCTTCTGGAACTATGTCTTCTGGAACTATAAGATAGAGCTTTAGTTTATACTTGGACTCAGGATATTACTGCTATGGAGGCTAAATAATGTAGCATAATTCTTAGTGTGAACCCTTGTTCCACCTATTTCCATATCATGTTCACTGTTCAATGGTTCAAGGATGTCCTAATCTCTCAGAGATTGATATTTGGACACATCCCTTTTAAACCTTAAGAAAAAACTAGTAAAAGATTATAGTTTTCTATCCCAGTTTCATATTAGAGGAGTGTAAATATGCCCTGCTGTTCAACAATGCAGTTTGATTTTATTTTTTTTGTGGGTGACCTTTGTGATCTAAGGCACTCGATGACAGTGCAGCAAATCTGATGTTGAGTTCATATTCATATGCATATTCACTTCATTCTGTTTGGTGAAATGGAATTCGTATCAAGCTTAGATTGATAACTTGTAGTGATTTGGCTATGGTCTGGCCAATGCCAATTCATCTATTTGATCACATCTGGTGATAATTGTTATGAATTAATTCCCTTTCCATCCTTTTGACTAGTACACTTCAGAATAGTTCTGAAATGTGCCTCCCTGTTTGCAGTGTCTAATGAATTAGACAGACGTCTTCCTTTTTTCTTGATGTTTATGGATATTGAGATCTGTTATGTGACCATATGCATTTTGTATATCATTACTAAAAACCTATGAAATCCCTTTTTTGCTTTACTGTTAGCTTGTTCGGCGTGCCATATGTGTGTTTTATGTTTCTCTCTCTCTCTCTCTCTCTCTCTCTCTCTCTGTGGACAAGTGGGTGTGGGTGGTTGAACTAATTATATTTAATCTTATTGAGCTTCAGTTAAGTAATATGCTTTCTCCTTGCAGCTTCTTTGACAGCCCTATTCAAGCACATTGAGAGTGTTGATGAGCAAATCTTAGATGAAAGTCTTCGTGAGCGAACACTAATCTTCATTAGAGATAAGGTGGGGAGATGAACACTGTGACTCCATGCCAATCATTATGGTGTATGGTTGTTGTTTTTGGTTTTGGACAACGAGCGCTACATAATGCAATGTCGTGGTCCTCCTATCCGACATATCTATTGCAGGTATTTCCTCTTAAAGCTGAGCTCTTGAAGCCGTCAGATCAAATGGAAAGACATATAACTGATCTGATTAAAAAGGTATGTCACTGTATTTCTCATCTCATTTTCTTTCCTCACTGGAAAGGATAAGTGTGAAAATTTAACTTCTCTTCACAATGGATAGTTGAATACTATATCTTCCTTTAGCCTCAAATTTTAAAGCCAGGATGCAAAGAAAATTGTTACTGACGTGCTGGTTATGCATAACTATTTTTTCTTTAGGTTTTTAAGAACTCAGTGCAAGATTAATTGGGTTTACTTGCAGAGTTTACAAGATGTCACAGGAGCTGAGTTTAAGATGTTCATGGATTTTTTAAAAAACTTAAACATGTTTGGCGAGAAAGCTCCTCCGGAGGGAGTGCAAGAACTCATCGAAATCATTGAAGGCCAAGCTGATTTGGACGCGCAATTCAATGTGAGTTTTCTCTTTTTTTTGCTGTTGATATTGGCGGATTCACTTCCATTTTTATAATACGTAGCCCAAGGTTTTAAAACCTGCATTATTCTGACATGCAAATCTTAGAGATGTTATTGGCATTTCCTCGATTTGCGTCTGCACATCGAATGTGTCAATTTCTAGGCCTTGAGCTAAATTAGTAATTGAAGTGGAGGAGAGCTGTTTGGCTATTTGATAACTCATCAACCTAATGTGCTAATTTCTGGGAAATATTTCTTTGATAGACATTGTTCATTATGAATCTCTCCATGTATGACCACAGCATACCATCTATAGCACCATGACTGAGACTTCAGGTTACGAATTCATTTGCTGCTTGGCGGTAGAAGATTTTCAATGGAACAAATTCTGATGGTTGGGTTTGCATCTCTTGTTGGGCATTGCTGGAAGTATGGTAGCCTTTTGAAAACTTCCAACTCCTTAGCTTGAAATTACATGGCAGAAGGGATGACTTTTTGGAATTGTGGTAATTGAAATATTTATGCGCGGTAGAAGTTTCTGCATAGGCTTAAGAATGTCCTATGGGGAACGTAGCTTGATACTAGGTTTTCATGACTAAGCCGGATGAGTTATCGGATATCCACTGCTAAGCAGCCTTTCACTCTTTTATTTCATTGTGTCTTGCACCCCTGGCTGAACTTGGACATGGGGCAGAATGTTTCTATCATTGTTTCCCCCAGTTGACCTTTTAGAAGCATCGTACAGTTCAAAATCATTTTGGGAATATAGTGGCATAAGGGAATCACTGTTCACCACTATTGGTTTAAATTTTCCTTTGAAGTTTTTTTTAGTCTATAGTTGACTAGGTCCCTGTCTGCCTTTTTTTTCTTTAGATATTATATCTGAGAGCTGAATTTTAGTGCTGCCTGCTTTTCAAATATTTTGACTGATTTGTATCTTTTGGCCTGTTGATCTTTTATTGATCTTCTAAAATGTTAAGACACATGGCTTGAATGGTTGATCTAAAGGATAAAGGATCAGTTAGCAGCTTAAGACTGAGCTCCCTACATAATGTTTAAAAAAAAAAAAAAATTAGGAATCAGTAGAATTGTTCTTTCTGAAGTTTCATTTAACAATAATCAGTATGGCTTTCTATTTCAGGTTTCGGATGGAGACCATATCGACAGATTAATTTCATGTCTGTTTATGGCTGTTCCATTTTTTGAGGTTCTAATTCTACTGACTATTTTTGTCAACCTGATTTATAAGTTATAAAATGCTTAATTGATTCTTTACATATTGTGAACTTCTTGAACATGCAGAAGGGTGCATCTAATAGCAAGTTTTTCAATTATGTAAACAAACACATTTTTCCTGTTTTTGACGAGGTAATTACCTTACCTCATGTTCCATTTTAATACGTTTGGCTGCTAAGTTTATGCTAGTTATTTTTGGTATATTGAAGCTTCTTTGTCAAATTCTCATTTTATGTTCTTGTGATCCTCAATCACAATTTCTATATTATTAAAAAGCTATTTATTCTGTCTAGAACTGCATAGTTTCTGTTTTTACCTTTCAGCTTCCTGAAGAACGAAGAGTGGACCTGCTTAAAAACATTGCAGAAAGCTCACCTTACACCTCACCGCATGACTCGAGACAAATTTTGGCTAATGTTGTTCAGTTGTTACAGGCAAGTTTAATAATTTAGATATGACAGCTCTATATATTAGCCAAACCTTAATGCTATTACATGCAGTCTGTATTATGTAGGATAACTTATTTTGAAGTCATACTAACCTAGACACCATCCCCTCCCATCAAGCAAAACCCCCAACCCAAGAAAAAAGAATGAGGGTATAAGTGCAAAAAGAGGAAAACTCTTATTCTTCCTTGACCACCGTTACGTTGTTTATGCCTTAATAATTTAATATGCCTGTTGCATGAGAAAGAAATGCAGCTAGATTCAAGAAGCCAGAACCTTTAAACTTCAAGAAACTTCTATTTGAATGTTATACCTATTCTGTTTTTATGTTATCAATTGTGAAAATTTCTTCCCTATTTCAGAAGTACATGCCTCGAAGAAGAGCGGGAGAAGAAATGAACTTTACTTATGTTGAATGCCTGCTGTATACATTTCACCATCTAGCTCATAAGGTTATCAGCATTTCTTGATCTCACCATTTTAAGATATTTGTGTGTGTATTTCGGCACTATTTTTTTGTGACTTGACAGGCTCCAAATGCCACAAATAGTTTATGTGGTTTCAAGATTGTGACTGGGCAACCATCAGATAGGCTTGGGGAGGACTTCTCTGAACAATACAAAGATTTCACTGAACGGTGAGTTTGTTCAACCTGCTGTCTTGTCTTTATGCTGTTATTATTATTATTATTTTTTTTTCGCCTAAAATATTTCAGAATCATATCGTTATGCCTAATTTATAGGGTAATATCACCATGGGTGACCCAACATACAAGTTTATTTCATGTTTATCATCCAAGTACAATTTATTTCAATTTGATCAACGAACTTATATTTTTATTTCAATTTAACACCCAACTATATTTTTATTTACATTTGACTGTTCCGTAATCAGTGGAATATTGATTCGGCTGATAGAAATTGTAATTGGGCCAATGGAATGTGTGACTTCACTGAGGGAGCACTTCCAACATCTATATATACGTCATTTGTCAGTAGGGAAGACTGACTCTATTAACCACACTTATCTTCCTAGGCAACTTCAAGTTTTATAAATGCGTCACCTGTAGGCAACATTCCTCTTCATTATCAAAGAACTGAAGATTTCAGTTAGGAGTTAAGACATCTTTTCTTTCTTTTTCTTTTAATTTACGTTTTTCTTTCCTTTTCCCTTTTGGTATTAATGTGTAATATTTTATCAAATCTAATATCGCCATTAAATTGTGAACTTTAATTCTCTGTAAAAGCTCAAACTAGAGTTTTTGAGGAAGCTAAATGCCTGTTCTATTTGTTATTTTCAGGCTTTTTTGTTTTCATTGTGTTCAAAAACATTGAAAACTTGTTGCCTTTATATTTTTGAGAAAGCTATCGAAAATGAGGAAAATTTTTGTGAAAAAAACTCAACGACGTTTTGAGTGTTTTCAGTTTAAAATACTGAAAACATTGAGAACAAGGAAAACAAATTTACTTTTTTTTTTCTTTTTTTCAAATTACTCCCAGAACAGAAAACTGAAATGGATTGAACACTAAATACTAAAATCTCAAACACAAAGAGAACAGGCATAAAAATTAGATATTCTCTAGAACAGCTTTATCAAGAATTAGCGGGTCAAGCTTTTGCAAAGATGGCCTCCTTAATGTGTAAAATATCTTATATAGCCCTCTTCTTAATTAAAATTTGCAATTTCATTATTTCAAGTTAAATTGCAATTGCCATTTCCAACCACTTCAATCCTCATTTTTGACAACCGCTATCTCCATCCAATACCACTACTGCAGCCTGACCAACATCACCACGTCAAAATCACAGTGGCTCCACCACTGGAGCCGCGGAACTGCCACTCATTGCACTTTGCCTCCTGTGGTGCAGGTGCTGGCAGGGCCACCTTGGAATTAGGATTAAGGGGTCGGATAGGGTAAATGATGTAGATGGTAGAAATTGTAAATTTGCAAAGAGAAGGGTAAAATGACATTTCACTTGTTGAAATCGTCATTCCAAGAAATGCCACAGCAAAAGTGACCATTTTGTGCAATTTCCTCGTATTATTGTTATTGTTGTTTTTGGTCAAAACACACTCTTTGACTTTAGCCAGACGGTCGTTATTTAATTAGAAACACCTTTTGCCCTCTAAAAGCACTTTTATGCTTTAGAAAAGCTTGTACCAAATGAAAACTTACTGGCGGTTCAAACTGTAAGGCCTACAGAAAAATACGAGATTGAACAGTGTTGATTTGAATTTTGAATGGAGTGTAAACGTACCAAATTAAATTTACTCATGACGAATGCACATTTTAAGATAATGTATCTATTGTTAATGCAACAGGTTGAATTGCGTTGAAGAGTTAGCAAGGGCTACGATGAAGAAGTTAACTCAGGGGATGGCTGAGAACAATAAAGTATTGGCAGCTGCTTTGTCAGATGAAGAGAAGGATAGAGTTGTGAGTTCATATTACAAGAGCTAGCACGTTAATAATTTTACAACTATTAACATACATGACACACAATATCTGCAGAAAATGCAGAAGCAAAACACTACAACTGGATTGCGAACTTGCAATAACATATTGGCTATGACACAGGTAAACGGAAATAAGTATTTTTTTTTTTGAATTTTTAAGTATGTATGCTGGCCTTTAAACTAATTTCTCAGTTTATGTTTGATTGTTTAGCCATTGCACTCAAAGTCACCTTCATTTATTGGAGACAAGAAAGTTAATTTATCTTGGAAAGAAGCTGTGAAGCCTCCCACGTCAACTTCTGCTGCAGCCGGGTACGTCTCCTATTGGCACTTTTAAGATGGTAGTGCGGATTAGATTGAACGTTCCAAGCTTGTTCTACTACATTCTTTTTCCTTTTTCCATAAGAACAAAATTGGTACATGCCATACGTGAAGCTAATTTCTAACTAATCTATAGTCACGTTAATTCTTGTTAATTCTGTAAATGATTGATATTCTTTTCATAATGCAGCTCCAAACATAAAACGCGATCCTTAGGGCAGTGGGGAGGGTTGGAGTGTTCCATGCTTTTTGCGTTACTTTTCTAGTGATAGGATCAGGCAGCGTTATACCCTTCAACATTTATTTGATTGTTATCTTAATTTTTTTTCACCAGCTGGCAGCCTTTCTAAATCCCAAACAGTTTACATTTCACTCATGGATTAAGTCCTGTTACATAGTTTAACATTATTGACATCACAAGTTAGCAGCAGGCTTATTACATTTATAAATGTAATATCAATAGATTTATGTTGTTAAATATCTAATTGAAAATTCATTAATATCATCCGAGGGAAACTCTAAATTATAGAGTAGATCCAATTTTCTTTTGACCTAATTAAATAAACTGCAAGTCTCAAGAATATCAATTCTGCCCAACCTAGAGCTGAGTGGTGCTAATTGGCTCGCATAAAGCAAGGCAGGATAGCAATTATAATAACATACATGTAAAGCTACATGTATATTATTTCAAGAAATATGTAGTATGTAAAAGCTATGGTGACAGCTTTAAAATAGCATCTTTTACAATCTAGCATTGTCATGGCATGTTACTGCTCTTATGCCACTTTGAAGGGAGTTCTTTTTATTCTTGCACTGCCTTTCGTTTAGAGAATGTACTTTGAACATGCTTGATATTTACATCTTTTTTGAGTGGAAACAAATTCCAAATTTGCATCCCTTGTATTTTCATCTGCAGGGGGAAGCGTCTCGGTGATGCTCTTAATACTGCTGGTAATAGTACTTTGAAAAAGGGTCGTGGAGCTGGTGGTATACATAACCAGTTTGCGAATAGGGCATTTGAAAGCCTAGCTTATGTAGGAAGGAGTGGTGCAAGGGGTGGTGGCAGGGGCCGAGGGAAGGGACGAGGAAGGGGAAGTAGCTACATATGAGTTTTGACTTTTGATGTAGCACAAGGATTTGCGGTTACAGAGCTATAAGCTAGAAAGTAGAACACAATGCGGAATTGAATGGAATGTATTAATATACCTCCTGTACGAGGACCAATTTTTATGAGATTTTTTCCCCCTCCTCTTTGAAGATGACTTCACACAGACCGGGCATTTGCATAACTTACATGATTTTGGTGGCTGCTAGCATCACATAAAGTTTGTACCTAAATCTTTTTCGTCTGATTTGTTTCATATATTCAATACAACGAGTTGTACCAGTTTACTGTTATTTCGAACTGTGTAAATTTAAAACAATTCATATATTTATTTAGAAGGACGTATGATTCTCAGTTTTAATCCATTCATTATAATTTCCAATGCGTAATATTATTCAATTTTTATTTTTATATAATTTTTTGTTCAAATATTAAAACTCTTTCAAATCTTCACCATTTATTCCGTCTCACTATAATTTATGAATCAAACAGTGTTGTCCGGGCCAAAGTCCTATCACTAAAGGCGTATGGAAGTTTCTGTTTGCAGAAGAATATATATATATATTCTTTTTATAGAACGGACGGATACGCGTCCATCAATACGGCAACATCAAGTACTTAAAATTTTATTCTATGTTTAATCAATTTAAGTGGCGCAGGAATTTATTCCTCAAAAGACAAATTAGTGATAAAGTTGGAAAAATATACCAATCTTGTTCGAGGTCTTCACTGCCTCTCTGTTTTCAAATTTCATCCATGTTCGCTGTCAAGCATGTCAAAATCAAAATGTCCTTTTGGCAATCAATTGTAATGGGTTATAATCAGTTTTGTTTATAATAATTGTATTAGGTGGCAAAACTATAAGTTACTGCCGATTTGACGTGCAAACAAACCTAAATATAATGGATCATAATTGGTTGCGAAACAAACCCACCGTTCATAATTTACAAGTTGAATTTGTTTTCCTATATGAAGTTCTTCGAGTTTGGTATGATATCACAAAGTATCAATCGGTTGAAGAGATTAAACTGTTAGCTAATTAACAAACTTATTATACATCCATATATGGTCGCATCAACTTTATTTTTTCTCCTATTGAAATAGAAGCTATACTAAGATTTGAATTGCTTACCATATATAAATAACAGAGTCGTTGTGATTGACTACAATAGAATGCCATTTTACAACAAGTCAAAAACCTGAGCCCCAACGGGCTACCTAAGCCGGCCCGATATTTGGGTTTTGAGTACCCAAACCCGAAACCAAAACGGGTTGTAGCAGATTTCGGATTTGAGTTAAAACTCAAAAAGTCCGAAAAAACTCGAATAGTTTTTTCTTACTCACAAAATTTTTAAATTCAAAATTCTAATTAATTATATCACAATCCACAAAACAATCTCCTCATTGCACAATCACATATTCACTACACTCATCTCGTTCAAAAAAAAAAAAAAAACTCTATATCGGTGTAAGATATGTGAATTTCTCTTTTTCTATGAATATTTTACTAGTTTCTATATACACGTCGTGTGATGAATACAAGTAAAACTGCTTTTTAATTATTTGACAATGCTGCAAACTTATAGTAAAACTATAAAATTTAAGAATATAAATAAAACCAACTAACCAAACGCTAGTGTCTAATTGTTAACTTCATTATACTAGTGTGACTATTATTTTCATTTAAATTTATTATATATATTTTAATGTTTATGTTTTTATCCATTTCAGTATTTTTTTTCCCATTTAGGCATTCATATAATATGTGGTAGATACCTGAAAAACCCGAACAAAACTCAAAGTCTTACCCGAGCTCAAACTCAAACAGCTTGCAGTTTTTAAGACCAAAGCCAAACTGAAATATTTTGTCTGGACTTGGTCACTCCAATACTTGAACCTGAAACCGGAACATCCAACATGATGTGTAATGTAAAACAATGTAACCTGTATCAAATGAGCTACTTGACCTGACCGATATGGTCAAATACCCCACCCCACCCACCCACCCCACCCCATCTCCCCACAAAAAAATAAAAAAATAAAATGAATGAATAATTAAAAACAACTCATTTTCCTATTCTGAGATCCCCATAACACCAGTTGCCCACTTATAAATCCCTACAGAACTTAGTCCTAAACTCACTACTTAACTGCTTTTGTCAAATGTCAAATGCATCTTTATCAATGCCTACCCATCTGCTATACTTTCTCATTCTTGAACTTGTTTTCCCAGCCAACATTCAAGCCCGATTCCTAAAACTCAGTTCTTCTGAGAAGAATCTAATTTCAGATGGGATCGATCTTGTTACAAATCAACCTGCATTTCTTACGTCCAGTGACTCGTCTCCACGGCTACAATCCTGCCATCATATGTATGGATTCTTCCCATGTGCTGACAACATTGCAGGCTATATTTTCCAAATAGTAGTTTATCAATACTTGCTGGTAATTGGAGGAAAGCTTGTCAGGAAAGGAAGCAAGACCATGTTCAATATCTTAGGCACTGGTGTATATGGTGCTACTGTTTTCAGAATCCTCATGGTGTTGCCCAAACAGGCCATGGTGATTGGTGAGTTTACATCTTACCTCAATATTCTGGCTCTTTGATGAAGAAATTATGGTGACCGTAAACTAGACTGTTCATATTGATCCTAAATCACTGTAAATCTGTGTTTTCTTGTGTGTTTCTGATTTTGATTTGCTCCCTGTAGTATCTGGAGTACTCCAGAGCAAGGAGACTGCTCAATCTAATGTGTCAAATGGAGTAGGTGTATACGCCGGATCCACCGTGCTGAATCTCACATTACTTTGGGGTATGTGTGTAATATATGGGAGAACAGAGTTGTCAGCAAGATCAGCTTCTAAGGTAACACAATCTTCAGGCTCAAAATGTTGGCTGGCCAAAGGAAAATTATCAGACCTGAAAGGTTCACCAACTTTTCTGCTTTGCGAAATTATTAAAGTTGAATAAATCAATCTTTGCATTTGAATGTTTATGAACTGAGTTGTGTTTCTCGTCTGCAGATACTGGGGTCACTATTGACAAAAAGACTTGTTATACAGCTGGGATTATGCTTCTTTCTTTGATCCCTTATATTCTAGTGCAGTTAGCCAGTGTTTTCAACTCTTCATTTGGATCTCGCCTTGTGCTTTTGATTGCACTAATATTATCGACCTTAATGTTACTGTCCTACTTTGCCTATCAGGTAACTAGTGTTGCACAAACTAACTACATGCTTGCTAACCCCAGAAAGAACGAGGCCGTTAAATGGGCTCCTATTTTTACAGATTTTCGATCCTTGGATTCAGGAGAGAAGTTTGGAGTACTCAAAGTACGAAAATCTGCTAGCTGGATTTCTGCATCATGTGCAAAGACACGCCCAAGAAAAGCTTATTGATGAAAATGGACAACCTAAAATTTCAGTCATCAAAAGGTAATATTGAGCTAATCTGCGTAGTCATGTTTTACTCACTGTTTTAGCTCCAATACTCAGTAGTCAACATTACCAAAACGGTCAGTATAATTTCCATCATAATTATATGTTAAATTGCAACCTGTCAGCACTTAGAAAGCTTAACAAGTTTAGCCAGTGACGGTTCTTATTTCAAGATTTGTTATTGCAGGTTATTTGCTCAAACAGATAAAGACGATGACAAATGCCTTACATTTCTTGAACTGGAAAATTTGATACTTGATATCCAGAACGGGAAGGTGCAGGTAGACAAAGATTATGCCCTTTCTGAAATTCTGAAAGCGTTTGACATGAACAAGGATGGAAGAATAGAAGAACACGAATTCATAGAGGGTTGCACAAAGTGGATAGATGAAGCCAAGAAGTTGGCTGAAAGTGGCGAGTCTACCTCAAGAAAGTTCTTACGCGAGGCAAGCTAACTCCTTAGCCAATTTTCTTTGGTTCTGATCTCAATAGGACATTATCATTTCTTTGTTAAACTGATCAATTATGTTATAACACTAGACATGATTTGATAGTACATACTGTTCAATACAAGTTACTAAACATGCTCGAGATGTACTGTGCTTATCCTTATAACTCCTGTTCATTCTGCAGGTAGTGCAGCCATTCGCCGAGAACAAAGGAAATGTCCTCGCAGAGGTTGAGCATCTGATGGCGAGGATTTTGAAGCATGCACAAACCCAAGAACTTGAAGGAAAATATCTTCTCTCAGATGATGGAAGCCCAGATGTTGATCGAATTAAAGAGTAGTTCCTTTTTCTTTTCCTCCTTTTCACTACATGTTTGGCAATATGAATTAGACATCAGTGGCCCTGGCCAATACTAAATGATAAGTTCTTGTCTGCTGTGTTGTTGAGTGCAGCCAAGTACTATGTGCCAAATATGTACCTATTTGTCTTGTTAATCCAAGATATCTGGACTTGCTGAAGCTTTTCTTTTGTTTCTTGAAGTCTTTTCAAGAAGTTTGATGCTGACAAAAGCAATTCAATATCCAAATCCGAAATGGAGCAACTGATTCGTTCAGTTAAATTTGGAGATGTGCAGCCAGATCATGACTTTGTGGTAGAGAAGGTGATAAAAGATTTTGATAAAGACAGTGACAACATAATCACTGAAGAAGAATTTGTTGACGGAGTAACTAAATGGCTTAATAGAGCCACTAATGTCACAAAATGCAAGGATGCAAAAAAGTCTGTCGATGAATTTGACAAGGTAAGCAACATTATTTGCTTACTTCAAAAATATTGCACCATATTTAACATAACCCTCATTCATAACATGTAGGGATTAGGGTATAATAATCCACAACAATTGTGGTCGTTTTGTTTTGAAATTTGCAGATCATGTGGGGAGAAGTTGACGATTTAGTGTATGAAGAAGTTCACAATGCAAGTTCCAAGTTTAAATCAATGACATGGGCTTTTAGCAGATCTGTATTTCAAGTGCTGTTAGGAATTGCCGTACTGACTTTCCTTTCTAAACCTCTTATGACTAGCATTGAACAAATGTCAGATGCCATTGGTGTCCCTTCTTTCTTCATATTTTTTGTAATAGTACCAGCTGCTATCAATGCAAAAACAGCAATTTCAGCAATTTTTCCAGCCAGCCAAAAGAGTTCAAGAACTGCTTCTTTGACATTTTCAGAGGTCTCTCTCTCCCCCTCCCTCCCTCTCTCTCTCTCTCTCACACACACACACACACACACACACTCACTCACTCACTCACTCACTCACTCTTAGAACGGTTTATCCTCAATGTGAAATCTATGTCCACTTTACGGCTGCAAGCTTTTACTAGAACGAAGAAGTTACAATATGAATGGTTAGACACCACAAAGTCCAGCACAATTAAACATGAAACCAGAGTGTGTTTTCTAAGCCTCATTAGTTAACACCACCTGAATGCAGTGTCTGAAGCATTAATAAATAATGTCATCCTTTGTTCTTTTCTTCTTTAATTAATATATTGGTTCAATATTGTAAACCATCTTAATAAACAAGCCGGTAATATTTTCATTGCAGATTTATGGTGGAGTGGTGATGAACAACATTATGGGATTGACAACACTTCTAGTAATTGTATATGCAAAAGATTTGACATGGAGTTATTCAGCAGAAGTTCTGACAATTTTACTGGTCTGTGGGGTGATAGGTCTAATGGCATACTCATGCACTGCTTACTCATTATGGACTTGTCTACTGGCATTTTTCCTATACCCATTGTCCTTAGTATTATATTATGTACTTCAGTATCTTTTAGCTTGGGATTAACCCAATTAATGTATTAACCAACAGGGTTAATACATCACATGGGTTAGTTTCTTATACCCCAGCCATTATTATTGAATAAATTGAGCCCAAAAGGGTTAGTTTCTTATACCCCAGCCATTCGATTTACATCACATCTATGTGAACTATAAACATGTTAACAATTTACTTTTACATTCAGTGGGCTTCTTGGTTTTGTGCCTCTCACTTATCCATCATGGACTTGCATCCTGGCCACCTTCTGTTTGACACTGGAAGTAACTTATGTTTGATGTGAGAAGTTCTCATCTGAGAGTTGAGATTATTTGAGTTGTAGCATTGACAAAAGGTGATATGTTCCCGACAGTGCTTATTTTGTTTATACAGATTTTGACTTCATAATCATTTATTTCAGGTTTCCCTCTATGCTTGACACAATTTATTCTCATGTTCTTTAATTGTATGCTGCATTTGCTTGATTTCTTATTCATGTTAACTCTGTAATACTCCTTTGTCGTCTAACATAATCTGCTGACATCACATGAAACTTATAAACAAGAGCCTTTTAGGGCCTACACAAGATGTATTACGTACCCAAGCTGTCCTCTGTTTAACTTGTCTAGAGTCGGCATTACTTCTATGTCTTAACATATTCTTATTCCTCAGCTGTCCTTTTGGAGTCTGAGCATAAGTGATTTCATCTGCTTCCTTAGTCATCAAAGTAATAAAACTCATTTAAATCTCCATGGAACACAAATACTGGCTTTCAACAGATGATATCACTCAATTTTGATCATTTCATTACAATTCTATATGGAAGCTCTCTTTCACTAAAAAGACGAACAATAATGGAAAAAGAGAAAAAAGGACAAATGTCGCTTGTTAACATTGTAAAGCAAACATAAACATTGTGTCACAGATTTGTGTCAAATATGTAATTTGTGAAACAAACATTATATATTAGATAATCATGCCTGATATTGTGAAGCAAAGATGAATTCTTGTTTATGAACATACTTACTATGTGTACATCGTGGGCTAGCTTGTTCTGTTAACTGTTGAAAGAACACAATCATTGCCGACTTCTACTCCAGAATCGAGGCCTCTGCTCTTCAAAAGCAGGTGGTCGTTTGTACATAATTGATGCGGCTTTAATCAAAATGCCAGCAGTAAGAGCCCATATAATATATGTCTTATTATCTGACAAGTGATCAAAAAAATGGAGTAGATATTTGTCTCCCATCCATTCTCGCTCCTCTGCTCTGCGATTTTCACCCTGAATCCATCAATACATAAAAGTACATCTGTGAAGAGCAACCGGGAAATAACCTCCATCATGAAAAAGATTTAATATTTGCACAAAAAAACCTTAAGAAACATTTCTAAAGGAGCATCGAATACTGCTTCCACCTCCTCGACATTTGGGACTGGGTTGAATGCATTTTTATCCCACATTATGCCAACCACAGGGGTTACAGTAATGCTTTTCTGCACAGAAACTAGGAAAATTTAAATCAACTGAATAAATTCATCAGAAGTTTCTTGAGCTAAAAATGGGTTTGACAGAGGTATTACTTTAGTATGGAAGGGTTCAAGAACAGTAACAACATCAACCACAGAAGGGTCCAACCCAATTTCCTCTTTAGCTTCCCTCAGCGCAGTCTCAACATCATTGGCATCTCCCTCGTCCACTTTTCCTCCTGGCAATGCCACTTCACCTGAACATGAAAAAAAAGGGAAAAAAATCCCTCATTCATCATTAAATTACTCTAAGATAATACACAAAAAATAGCGTTAATTAAGACACTGACCGGAATGAGACGAAAGAGTTGAGGATCTTTTTGTAAGAATTACGCGAATATCGCCCTCTTCGCCTTCAAATAGGCAGATCAAAACTGCAGCTCTGCTGGGTTTGATCCTTTCAAATTCAATCGAATTTGGGCTCGTAAAAGATTCTGAATTTTGTCCATTGTCTTGAATTCTTTGATTCTTGGGAGTTTTGCCATTTGGGAAATCGGGAGGGGGGTCGCATTTGTAGTGTCGGAGCTGTTCTGCTAAGATCTTCAGCCTCTGGGATCTCTCTAACCTGTCCGGATTCATCGGCGCGTAACTTTTCAACGATTTTTTCGTTCGGGCAATTTTAAGGGACAAATACGTAATGACTTTGCAGGGATCATCCTCAAGTTTATTCTTTTAGACAACTCCGTCCATCTTAAAAACAATTATGCTATTTGCACATGCGAGAATGGTACAGCGGCTGTTATTTTGACACTAAGGTGCCAATTATACGCCTCATTTCTGGTATGAACCAATAAAGACTAGTCAAGTCAATAGGCGAGTTCGTAGAACTCACGATACAGTCAATGTTTGACATTTTCTAACACCCCAAAAGTTGGCGCTAACTCAATCAATTAAATTTTTTTTTGTCTAATTAGGGCCAGCGAAAATATTTTCAGGGCTCTAAGTGAAACTCGGTGCTGGGCCCTATCCCTTCCCCTCATCTATGTCCTCTTTGTATAAGCAAAGTGACAAAATCTTAACGAAATATAAACATATGAAATTTAAAATAGAAAATTCACAATATTTTGGTTTAAATTTATATTCATAAATCAACAATTCTGGTTTTAGTCCTTTCAACCAAAAAAAAAAAGAGACAATTCTGGTTTTATGGCCTTACTAAATTGGGGGGAAAATCCTTATAAAAAAAAGTTTGGGGGAATAAAAAAGAAATTAAAAAAAATCCTAAATGAAAATTCACGAACATTTTTGGGCCCTAAGCAATGTGTGGATTATACTCAGGCGGGTTGTGCACATAATGGTTCATTATACAATGGGTTACACTAGGGCAATTTTCAGCTAACCTCCTCAACCCTTCAACAAAGTTGAGTTTATGTCTCCGACCTTTGATTAGTAATTGTGTCCGATGTTGTATGCCTAATACAGTTGATATCATCATTCGACATGCATTATTATTTATCAATGGTTCATATGCAGGAACTATAAAAAGCATTTTCAATGCAATCGTGTGGATTGGAGAGGTGTGAACTAGATATGATGTTGATGAGAAAATAAAGGGAAAATATTATTGTAATTAAAGAAAGAGAAGTATAAGAAAAAAAGGGGTGGATTCACATACACTGAAAAATTCCAACAATTTGTTATTTAATAATAACCCAAAAACCTATGTGTGAGTTCTTGATGAAGTACCTACCACAATTTATTTGTACTTAATTAACATCTTTTATGTTTTCAAATTTTTTACATTTACGTGATTAACTTTTTTATATCATATTTTTATTTTTAAAATTGTATTGATTATCACATCTTCTACCGCATGATATTTTGACTCTAAAAAATTCATTATAAGAACCAATAACTCGCTAAATTTTTAAATAAATAAAAAGTACCATATATTATAATAAAATACAATTAGCACATAATCATAACCTCTTCAAATTATACCAGCGACCACATAATTTTTTGATACTGTAATGGCAATAGATATTTGGCACGTGAACTTTTTTTTTTTTTTAATATTGGTGTTTGAACATTTTTTTATAGGAACACAACGCGCGCACACGATATAGAGACACCACACGTTATCTAACAAAATCACGGTAATAGTGTTTGAACATTTTTAAATAAGAGTGATATCTAAGAAAAGAAATGATGAGTCCCCTAATTTTTTGATACGTTTATCTTTCCGCACGTCGTCTTACGTGAATAGAAATATACATTGGAGATACTCATATTGACGAGTGTACATATATATATAATACTTCTGTCTGATAAAGATAGTCATATTCTTTTTCATTTATCTCAAAATATATGTCATTTTCTTTTTAAAAATGTAATTGAAATATGTTTTCTTCTGTACCATTATTTAATGTGTATTGTTATTAATAAAATAAAATTATTAAAAACTCATAGGCCTTTTTTTAGAAAATCATACTAGTATACTATGTTCTTCTATAGAAACAGATCGGGCTCTTATTACAGAGCTAGATCACCAATCACAACACACCACCTCACCCGACACAAGTGAGGTGGTGTGTTATGATTGGTCTGATCTGTTTCTATAGAAAATTTATAGTATATTATACTATACTACTATACATTGGTAAAGATGACCTCATATGCATGATATTTTACCTTTTCATTTTCTCCCACCACAATCGAGTACTATAACGAACAGTTTACTGATTTTGCATTTTGGTACTGTCAGAAACCTGTACTTGAGGGCCCGAAATTGCACATTCCTCTACTGTACAGACACAAGAACTAACAAAAGCCGCTCCACCCGCTAAAAGGAGTAATAAAGAACCTGCTGAGAAATGGATTTCTTTCCAGTGGAATTTTAGCAACAAAACAGAGAATTTTCCATTTCAGAGGACCCAAGAGAAAATGCAAAAGGGTTCTCATCAGGCACCCTCAGAACTGAAGCTAAAAAGAAGGAAAAGAGAGGTGTTAGATGTCCATGGCGGCCGAATTGTTCGACCGAGGGGACGAAAGGATAGGCACAGCAAGGTGTCCACCACAAGTGGTACTAGAGACAGAAGAGTTAGGCTGTCACCAAATAC